>JAOTOM010003685.1:0-177122 GCA_034440615.1 Ashinkailepas kermadecensis | reverse complement strand
ACTGGGCCACACCCGCGCGATTGGCTTCCGGCGGCACGGTGCCACCGCGGTGCTGACGAACTCATGTCCATCCAATGTGAACACGGTCCGAAACAACATCCACTGCGCACGCACAAGCGAGCCATGCGGCGCTGCAGCTGCCGCAGTCCGGCAGCGCGGCGCGGCGTCCTCACCTTCATCTCGATGTCGAGCTGACGGCCGAGGCTCTGCAACCGCTGGTCAGTGGTGGTCATCGGCTGCTCCTCCAGCTGGGTCTCCCCCAGCGGCGACATCGGAGCCTCTGTCGGGCCAGGGCACAACGTCAGGCCACGGCACCACACCCCCAGCGGCGACATCGGAGCCTCTGTCGGGCCAGAGCACAACGTCCCAGCAGCGACATCGGAGCCTCTGTCGGACCGGGCCAGGGCACAACGTCAGGCCACGGCACCACACCCCCAGCGGCGACATCGGAGCCTCTGTCGGGCCAGGGCACAACGTCAGGTTACGGCACCACACCCCCAGCGGCGACATCGGAGCCTCTGTTGGGCCAGGGCACAACGTCAGGCCACGGCACCACACCCCCAGCGGCGACATCGGAGCCTCTGTCGGGCCAGGGCACAACGTCAGGCCACGGCACCACACCCCCAGCGGCGACATCGGAGCCTCTGTCGGGCCAGGGCACAACGTCAGGTTACGGCACCACACCCCCAGCGGCGACATCGGAGCCTCTGTCGGGCCAGGGCACAACGTCAGGCCACGGCACCACACCCCCAGCGGCGACATCGGAGCCTCTGTCGGGCCAGGGCACAACGTCAGGCCACGGCACCACACCCCCAGCGGCGACATCGGAGCCTCTGTCGGGCCAGGGCACGTCAGGTTACGGCACCACACCCCCAGCGGCGACATCGGAGCCTCTGTCGGGCCAGGGCACAACGTCAGGCCACGGCACCACACCCCCAGCGGCGACATCGGAGCCTCTGTCGGGCCAGGGCACGTCAGGCCACGGCACCACACCCCCAGCGGCGACATCGGAGCCTCTGTCGGGCCAGGGCACAACGTCAGGTCACGACACCACACCCCTAGCGTCGCCCACCACGCTCACACCCGGGCGGCGACGGCAGCGGTGTCGATAACATGTCACCAACACCACCCTGGGACTATCGTCAACTGGTCTGTGTTTGTCATGTTGCCGATGGTTTCCTGCTACCAGTCAGCCTGGTGCAGTAACGTCACTGTGCCGGCTCGGGGTCGCCGGGGCAATGCAAAGCTCCGCTAACGACCAAAATAAGGAACATAGGCGAAGCTAATCCGGTTCATGGGTGTCATGGCACACCCATCACAGGCCAGCCAGCCTAGGCTGGCAGTGGTAAGCGCAGCACTGCAACTCAGCAGGGATCCGTGTCGTCAGCTTCTGATTAACACCCAGTCCGGTCAGCCTCGGCCGAGGCCGTGCTATTCCTTCCCGAATAGCGTGAACCACCAGCTTTGCACACCTTTCAGGAGTACTTTCGACGAACATCTCCTCCGAATACGGAAGATTCCGCACACGGTTAACCAAAATGTGTACAGGTAAAAACCGAAATGGACTAAATATGGGTGAGAAGACAAGAGACCGCTGGATAAGTGAAGAGGTCTAGAAGATGCAGAGTTTTTAGGTCCTGTTGATGTTTTTACGAGTAGCAACTCGTTGTATGGGCAAATTGTGATGCGCAGAGTGGACAGACAGCACAACAAGAAACGTCCCACGGAAGGTGTGACGCGACAGTGATCACAGAATGGGGAGGGGATGCTGTGGGCAATCAACTGACAATGGACTTCTTGATGCCAGTTGCACATTGATTTTGGTCATTTGATGTCTTTGTGGCCTGATGTTGGTGGCGCCAGACCGGCTTCGAACATCGGAACGTCTGCCGCACGGCCGGCCAGTGTTGCGGATTTCTTTTTTAGCCGAAAACAGGTGAGGGTGAAGTAGTTGTTCCCACTGTCGCTGCAGCATCGACCGTTGAAGGCGACGGAGAATTGAAAGCGAGTCAGGAAGCGGATACGAACCAACAGGAAGAAGTGAAAATGCTGGAATGCCTTCAGCTAATCTCTGTCTTTGCGTTACCGGTTATCCCAACATGGCCGGGTATCCACACAAGATCGTTAGCGACATTTGGGTATGACGTCAGTAGCTCTTGAATACCGCCTACAATACATATCGTGCATGTTAATATTGAATGTAGCACAGCTTTAGAATCGGAACAAATGACAGCCTTGGCTAGTTGATATTGAATGAGCCTTGCCAGCAGAACGGCAGCCGTGCAGAGTTCGATCTCCAGATCCGGCCGGAGAGGACGTCCGGCAGCACCACCACAGCACGTGGCCAGCTGTCTGCGGCCATCGCCGCGAGTCGTGCGAGTCAGTAGCGATGACGCGTGTCCGCTGGCCGGTCCGTATGGCGGCGGCAACCGCCGATCCAAATCGTTACCACAACACGCCTGTACCGCCGACCACAACATGTCTGCCGCCTGCTACCACACGATGACCTGTCACCCCCGCTGGACCTCGCAACTGCACACTGACCGCTTCTTCCCTCGTAGCACGAACATACCTCGAGGGGGAAACTCCAACTGAATTTGCAAAATATCTACCAAAAGACAAAGAATAGCCGTGAAGTAGAACGACGAGACGAGAGGACAAGACGATGCTTGATGCCCGTCCACCGACCCCGCCCCGTCCACCGACCCCACTCCGTCCACCGACCCCGCCCCGTCCACCGACCCCACTCCGTCCACCGACCCCGCCCCGTCCACCGACCCCACTCCGTCCACCGCCTCAGCCCAGACCTCTGCCGGCGAGCAATGACGCGGCCAGCAGCGTTGTCGCACGGAACGTCAACGTCACCCTCTGAAGCTTAATCTGCCATTCAGTTGAAACTTGGCATGGAAGTTATGTGAACCTTACCAGAGAGACAGTCTCACTGCTTTGTGGTTTCAGACATAAGTCAAGCTTGTCACTTTTAAACAAAACTATCCGGGACATAAATCCTCCGCGGATGTCAGAAACTTCTCAAGAAGCAGCTGGTGGACTGAGCCGAAGCTGCAGAGGAGCTGCAGACCTCGTGTGTGGAGCGGCACACAAGCTTCCTCGGAGACCACCGACAGCAGTTAGTGGCTGCAACTTGTCATGGGGCCGGTCGTTAAGCGACGGCGACAGACACCGCCGTGCACCGTGTCGTCTCGGTCACTGGTCCGGCCACCGCAGATCGTGTGTCGTGGTGTCGTCTCGGTCACTGGTCCGGCCACCACAGATCGTGTGTCGTGGTGTCGTCTCGGTCACTGGTCCGGCCACCGCAGATCGTGTGTTGTGTGTCCCGACAGGCCCACGGCGACAGGACACCCCCGTGTCGTCTCTGTCACTGGTCCGGCCACCACAGATCGTGTGTCGTACACTTGTTGACAGGACAAAGGCGACAGGACACCCCATGTCGTCGCTGTCACTGGTCCGGCCACCACAGATCGTGTGTCGTACACTTCACAGGACAAAGGCGACAGGACACCCCGTGTCGTCTCGGTCACTGGTCCGGCCACCACAGATCGTGTGTTGTGTGTCCCGACAGGCCCACGGAGACAGGACACCCCCGTGTCGTCTCTGTCACTGGTCCGGCCACCACAGATCGTGTGTCGTACACTTGTTGACATGACAAAGGCGACAGGACACCACCGTGTCGTCTCGGTCACTGGTCCGGCCACCACAGATCGTGTGTCGTACACTTGCTGACAGGTCCACGGCGACAGAACACCGTCCAGCCTCCGACACGGACATGTGCTTCAGCGACGACCCGATGGTACACAATGGGGAGGGCCCACGAGCTGCGCACTACGCTTTGTAGGCGTGACTTGCAGTTCATGGCTCACCGTGATCATAATTTGTCTCGCCAGGCCCTGACACCAGAAACCATGCTGTAATTAGTTGGCTGTTTGGATAACTTTACACCACATGAACCGCATTCTGAGCTGCTATTTAATTGATTGTACACGATGTCGGTATAGTTTACACGATCTACAACGTCATGCAAATAGGTGGCCCTCAGTAACCGCATACAGCATCAAACAGCCATCTTTGGCCAGGCACCAGACCACCCCAGTTGGAGCGGCAGGACAGGCGTCAGACCACCCCAGTTGGAGCGGCAGGACAGGCGTCAGACCACCCCAGTTGGAGCGGCAGGACAGGCGTCAGACCACCCCAGTTGGAGCGGCAGGACAGGCGTCAGACCACCCCAGTTGGAGCGGCAGGACAGGCGTCAGACCACCCCAGTTGGAGTGGAGGGCAGGACAGGCGTCAGACCACCCAGTTGGAGCGGCACAGGCGTCAGACCACCCCAGTTGGAGCGGCAGGGCAGGCGTCACCACCCCAGTTGGAGCGGCAGGACAGGCGTCAGACCACCCCAGTTGGAGCGGCAGGCAGGCGTCAGGACACCAGTTGGGCGGCAGGAGGCGTCAGACCACCCAGTTGAGCGCAGCAGGCGTCAGACCACCCCAGTTGGAGCGGCAGGGCAGGCGTCAGACCACCCCAGTTGGAGCGGCAGGGCAGGCGTCAGACCACCCCAGTTGGAGCGGCAGGCGCGTCAGACCACCCCAGTTGGAGCGGCAGGACAGGCGTCAGACCACCAGTTGGCGGCAGGAGAACATGGACGGCAGGACGGCGTCGCACGTGGGGGGGGCGTCAGACAAGTTGGAGCGGCAGGACAGGCGTCAGACCACCCCAGTTGGAGCGGCAGGACAGGCGTCAGACCACCCCAGTTGGCGGCAGGGCAGGCGTCAGACCACCCCAGTTGGAGCGGCAGGCAGGCGTCAGACCACCCCAGTTGGAGCGGCAGGGCAGGCGTCAGACCACCCCAGTTGGAGCGGCAGGACGGCGTCAGACCACCCCAGTTGGCGCAGGACAGGCGTCAGACCACCCCAGTTGGAGCGGCAGGACAGGCGTCAGACCACCCAGTTGGAGCGGCAGGGCAGGCGTCAGACCACCCCAGTTGGAGCGGCAGGAGGCGTCAGACCACCATGAAAAAAAAAGAAGGGTAGAAATGGAGCGGCAGGCAGGGTAGAAATACGAGGAGGAAGAGGGGGGAAAGAGAGGAGGTAAGTGAGCGGAGGGAGGCAAGGAGGAGGACACCCCAGTGGAGCGGCAGGAAGGCGTCAGACACCCAGTGGGCGGCAGGAAGGGAGAACCAGTTGGACGGCAGGAGGCGTCAGACCACCCCAGTGGAGCGGAGGACAGGCGCGACCACCAGTTGGAGCGGCAAGGCAGACACCCCAGTTGGGCGGCAGGAAGGCGTCAGACCACCCCAGTTGGAGCGACAGGGCAGGCGTCAGACCACCCCAGTTGGAGCGGCAGGACAGGCGTCAGACCACCCCAGTTGGAGCGGCAGGACAGGCGTCAGACCACCCCAGTTGGAGCGGCAGGACAGGCGTCAGACCACCCCAGTTGGAGCGGCAGGGCAGGCGTCAGACACCCAGTTGGAGCGGCAGGACAGGCTCAGACCACCCCAGTTGGAGCGGCAGGACAGGCGTCAGACCACCCCAGTTGGAGCGGCAGGACAGGCGTCAGACCACCCCAGTGGAACGCAGGGCAGGCGTCAGACCACCCAGTTGGGCGCAGGGCAGGCGTCAGACCACCCCAGTTGGAGCGGCAGGACAGGCGTCAGACCACCCCAGTTGGAGCGGCAGGGCAGGCGTCAGACCACCCCAGTGGAGCGGCAGGACAGGCGTCAGACCACCCCAGTTAGCGGCAGGACAGGCGTCAGACCACCCCATTGGAGCGGCAGGGCAGGCGTCAGACCACCCCAGTTGGAGCGGCAGGACAGGCGCAGACCACCCCAGTTGGAGCGGCAGGACAGGCGTCAGACCACCCCAGTTGGAGCGGCAGGACAGGCGTAGAACCAGTGGCGAGGGCAGGCGTCAGACCAGTTGGAGCGGCAGGACAGGCGTCAGACCACCCAGTTGGAGCGGCAGGACAGGCGTCAGACCACCCCAGTTGGAGCGGCAGGACAGGCGTCAGACCACCCCAGTTGGACGGCGGGCAGGCGTCAGACCACCCAGTTGGAGCGCAGGACAGGCTCACCACCAGTTGGAGCGGCAGGACAGGCGTCAGACCACCCCAGTTGGAGCGGCAGGACAGGCGCAGACCACCCCAGTTGGAACGGCAGGGCAGGCGTCAGACCATCCCAGTTGGAGCGGCAGGGCAGGCGTCAGACCACCCCAGTTGGAGCGGCAGGACAGGCGTCAGACCACCCCAGTTGAGCGGCAGACAGGCGTCAGACCACCCCAGTTGGAGCGGCAGGGCAGGCGTCAGACACCAGTTGACCAGGACAGGCCATTCGCAGGACAGGCGTCAACCACCCCAGTTGGAGCGGCGCGCAGACCACCCAGTTGGAGCGGCAGGACAGGCGTCAGACCACCCCAGTTGGAGCGGCAGGGCAGGCGTCAGACCACCCCAGTTGGAGCGGCAGGACAGGCGTCAGACCACCCCAGTTGGAGCGGCAGGACAGGCGTCAGACCACCCCAGTTGGAGCGGCAGGACAGGCGTCAGACCACTCCAGTTGGAGCGGCAGGACAGGCGTCAGACCACCCCAGTTGGAGCGGCAGGACAGGCGTCAGACCACTCCAGTTGGAGCGGCAGGGCAGGCGTCAGACCACTCCAGTTGCGTCGACTGGGGCAGGCGCCATAATACCCTCACCATCAGTCGGGTTGACTGCTGCACCGGACATGATTTTGTAGTTAAAATATACGAAGAAACGTCCAGAGTCTTCATTTTCTTCAAGATATCTGCTGCACGACACAGACTGACCAGCCGGCCACACAGCTCAACAACCGGCCACACAGTTCACCAGCCGGCCCGACACAGCTGACCAGCCGGCCCGACACAGCTGACCAGCCGGCCACACACAGCTGACCAGCCGGCCCGACACAGCTGACCAGCCGGCCACACACAGCTGACCAGCCGGCCACACAGCTGACCAGCCGGCCCACACAGCTGACCAGCCGGCCCGACACAGCTGACCAGCCGGCCACACACAGACTGACGGCCGGTCCGGCTGATTGAACAGACAGTCCCCGTCGGCGGCACCGATTCAGTAACCACTGGCCGACACAGACAGCCCTTGAAGTGCTCACCATCCGTCAACGTGCGCAAGACCGGGCTCATGGCCGGCTGACGTAGTCCGGCGATGCATTCTCGTCAGACGGAGACGGGGCCAGGTAACGAACCCGCACAAACACCGCGCGACGCGAGGCAGACGGCTCGAGACGACCCTCTCGGCGGGCGTAAAATGTCTCGGAACAAGGTCAACATCTCGGTAAACAGCCGCTGCCGGCCGCCATAACTTCTCATAAAACCTCCAGCAGCCATCTTCATAATGCAAGGCGCGCTTGCCTGCCAGACAGCCGCCGACTATGTCGGGGAAGATGTCAAGTGTGGACAAACAGAGGCGACGAAACTGGTACTGGGACAGTGAGTCGGACCGCCTGGACGGAGCACCATCTGACACCAGATAGAGGCAGACGGTGCACCGGTAACCATATTCCGGTGCGAGTTGGCATGTGCTCCCAATCGTCGTCCGTACTCCACGCCAGCCGACCGACCCGAGGCCCCTGCATCTGCAGTACTGCCGGCCGTTCTCGGATCGATCCCGCCCGCGCCGGGCTGCCAACCAAGGCACCCGGTTCAGTATCCTCCTTCTCCCCACCGCCGATCCCCATAGTCCAGGGACGTGCCCCGCCCACTATCCGAGGGCTCCACCGAGGCACCCGGTTCAGTATCCTCACTCTCCCCACCGCCGATCCCCATAGTCCAGGGACGTGCCCCGCCCACTATCCGAGGGCTCCACCGAGGCACCCGGTTCAGTATCCTCACTCTCCCCACCGCCGATCCCCATAGTCCAGGGACGTGCCCCGCCCACTATCCGAGGACTCCACCGAGGCGTACCGCACGGCTCCGTCACCGCCTCAGACGGTCTGGACCGGGTTCTGAGCGCGCGGCTAAACACAGACGTCAGCGGCGCACGGTCATCAGACAGTACGACGCCACCCGCCGGTGCGGGGCGAGAGCGGGACACACGTCAGCGGCGCACGGTCATCAGACAGTACGACGCCGCCCGCCGGTGCGGGGCGAGAGCGGGACACAGATCAGCGGCGCACGGTCATCAGACAGTACGACGCCGCCCGCCGGTGCGGGGCGAGAGCGGGACACAGATCAGCGGCGCACGGTCATCACACAGTACGACGCCGCCCGCCGGTGCGGGGCGAGAGCGGGACACAGATCAGCGGCGCACGGTCATCAGACAGTACGACGCCACCCGCCGGTGCGGGGCGAGAGCGGGACACAGATCAGCGGCGCGTGGCCCAACTCAACTTCACAAACACAGTGTGTCGTGATGAACCACAAAACTTCGCCGGCCGGAGTCGACGACTGGAGAGCAGCGTGTAGTCTTCCCACGAGCACGCAGCTGCACGCGATACAGAAAAATCGCTAAAGAAAGAGCGATTCAGTAACGGACCAATTCGAAGCCCCAAAAACCAACCGTTCATTCACTGTGAAACGACTAGCCTCCGCGGTTGTGGCCCTGATGACCAACCTGATGGAACACGCGACGAGCGAGGTAAGAGAACCCGAAGCATGCTGAAAGGAGCTCCACTTCACCTTCAATGCACGTCACCGATACCAACGACCGGTCGGGACACCTGCTGGAGAGTGTCGTGCTGTTACGTGACTCGCTGGGTAGGGGCACCTCCGGCTGGGGAGTGTTGTGCTGTCATGCGACTCGTTCGGTCGGGACACCTCCAGCTGGGGAGTGTCGTGATGTTACGTGACTCGCTCGGTAGGTGGGTTTTGCTGTCCTCGTGGGACACCTCCAGCTGGGGAGTGTCGTGATGTTACGTGACTCGCTCGGTAGGGGCACCTCCTGCTGGGGAGTGTCGTGCTGCTACGCGACTTGCTCGGTAGGGACACCTCCGGCTGGGGAACGGTGTATTGGAATTTGGCGTGCCAAGTCGACACGGGTACCACTCCAGCTGAGGTGGGTGACCCAGGGACGGAGCAGATTGTGGCAACCCTGGCCCACTGGCCGGTCAGAGGGCCGTGACGGTCAGGTCAGTAGGGGTGGTCGCCCGTGACGGTCAGGTCAGTAGGGGTGGTCGGCCGTGACGGTCAGGTCAGTTGGGGTGGTCGGCCGTGACGGTCAGGTCAGCACGGGTGAGCGGAGCGGCGCCGGTCGACCGTCACCGCTGCACCGGTCCCTGCACCACGTTTTGTGCGGCGGCTGTGCGGCGGCCGTCGCACAAAACACGGCCAACTGACAGCGGCCGGCGCGCCGCCGGACAGCGTGGCAGCGTGTTCTGGCGCCGCCGCGTCGTGATCATGAGACCGGCGCCGCCGCCACGCCGCCCGCCGCCCGCCGCCCGCCGCCCGCCGCCCGCCGCCCGCCGCCCGCCGCCCCGCCGCCCGCCGCCCGCCGCCCCGCCGCCCGCCGCCCGCCGCCCGCCGCCCGCCGCCCGCCGCCCCGCCGCCCGCCGCCCGCCGCCCCGCCCGCCGCCGCCGCCCGCCCGCCCGCCGCCCGCCGCCCGCCGCCCGCCGCCCGCCGCCCCGCCGCCCGCCGCCGCCGCCGCCGCCGCCGCCGCCGCCGCCCCACCCAGTCCCGCACCGGACCGTGACGGCCGCCGGGTCGACTCTCCTCGCCGCCGCTGATCGATGACATGTTCCTATTCCACAGGCGCGACCCAAAAGAGCGTCAAGATGCGTTCGGCTGCAGCTCTGCCAGAGTTGTCCGCAGCGGTGCTGGTCCGGTCAGCGATGGAGCGCGAGACAGCGTCTCGCTAATGCTCGATAATGTTGACAAACGATTTAACATTCAGCGTCGACGCGCTTTCAGCAGTCGCTGACTAACGTTTACGACTACAAAGCCAAGAGGGGAGAGGCGGGAGTACATCTGACGCTCATCCGCTGTAATAGTCCAACTCATCTGGTTATTGGTTTTTACGACACGTCGACCATTGAGTCATATAGCGTCGCCAATCTCTCACGCCGATTGGTCGCGGGCGAAGAGTACCAACTCATCTGACGTCGGCCGCCCCGAAGACAGACGACGCTTTCTCATCTGTCACGACGGGTGCCTGCCAGACTTCCCGTTCGCCGTCTGCCAGGTCAGATGTCTGTCTGTCAAATGTGACGGACGGTCGGCAGCAGCAGCCGCGCGGGCACCGGCGCGCCGGGCGGCGCGTTTGCGGCGCGTCTGCCGCCGACGGCGACGTTTCTCTCGGCGCGCCGCTGCCGCCGGTCACGCCCGCCGACAAGGGTGGCGCCGGGCTGGCGCAGACCGGCCGACTCTCTCGTGCGCCGATGTGGCACGCGGCGGCGGCCGGCGACGGACGGCGCGCCGCAGAGCGAGTCCATTCCCGCGGGAAAACACGGTGCAGTACGAGACCGCCCGCTCTCCACGGTCAAAGGAGTCCCACACGGCCAGGGCCTGTGGTTCTTCCACCACCCGCCCCCCATTGTTCGACGCGCCCCACACGGCCAGTGCCTGTAGCTCTTCCACCGCCCGCTCTCCACGGCGCGACGCGTCCCACCGGCCGTCTGTGCAAGAGGCCACGTTGGTCCTGTAGTCTTCCACCGCCCGCTTACGGCGCGACGCGTCCCACCCGGCCGGTGCCTGTGCAAGAGGCACGCCCACGTTCGGCAGTGCCTGTAGCTCTTCCACCGCCCGCTCTCCACGGCGCGACGCGTCCCACCCGGCCGGTGCCTGTGCAAGAGGCACGCTCACGTTCGGCGGCTAGCAGCATACCACGGCGTCGCCGCCGACCGGATGTCACGTGTGTAGCGTTGCGCAACACAAACACACAAACACACCGGAGCGGACGCTTCACTGGGCCTGCCGGCTCGTTCCGCTCGTCTGGCTGTCGCGACTTGCCAATCGTGCGGTGACACGGCTTGTACGGAGCACGCCACTGCCAGAGACCATGACACCGTCAGGTGGGGAAAATGCCTACACCATGGGTGGAACACGTGCGGTGCATGGCAGGCCAGCAACATGGTCAACATGGCAGGCCAGCAAAACAGACGGGCCCAGTCGGGCCATATCAGCCATGGGCTCTGACACGAGACACGTGCTGAACAAAGCACGCCCTGCGTCCACTGTGTAGCTTCCCTGCTCAGCAGAAGGCATCGCACAGACGGCGACACAGCTGATACGAGCAGACAAGTGGTGGTCACCAAAAGAGGCGGCACTACACTACACCACATAAAGTTGCACACATGAGCTCAACATCGGAAGCAGTGTCCACAGCGGGCATGTCAGCACCCAGGGTCATCCGTATCGTTGTCCCCCATATCCCTGTTCCATACCCACAGTGGGACGGACGTGGTCCCCCATACCAGTCCTTCGACACCCACGCGACGGGAAGGGCTCGATCCTCCATACCGGTCCTCCCATACCCACGCGGCGGGACAGGCGTAGTCCCCTATACCAGTCCTCCCACACACAAGCCGCGGAACAGGCGTAGTCCCCTATGCCAGTCCTCCCACACACAAGCCGCGGAACAGGCGTAGTCCCCTATACCAGTCCTCCCACACCCAAGCCGCGGAACAGGCGTAGTCCCCTATACCAGTCCTCCCACATCCAAGCCGCGGAACAGGCGTAGTCCCCTATACCAGTCCTCCCACACCCACGCCGCGGAACAGGCGTAGTCCCCTATACCAGTCCTCCCACACCCAAGCCGCGGAACAGGCGTAGTCCCCTATACCAGTCCTCCCACACCCAAGCCGCGGAACAGGCGTAGTCCCCTATACCAGTCCTCCCATACCCAAGCCGCGGAACAGGCGTAGTCCCCTATACCAGTCCTCCCATACCCACGCCGCGGAACAGGCGTAGTCCCCTATACCAGTCCTCCCACACACATACAGCCTCCCACACAAGCCGCGGAACAGGCGTAGTTCCCTATACCAGTCCTCCCACATCCAAGCCGCGGAACAGGCGTAGTCCCCTATACCAGCCCTCCCACATCCAAGCCGCGGAACAGGCGTAGTCCCCTATACCAGTCCTCCCACATCCAAGCCGCGGAACAGGCGTAGTCCCCTATACCAGTCCTCCCACATCCAAGCCGCGGGACGGACATGGTCACCAGCCGCCAGAGAAAGTCGCTACGGATCGGCGTTCAATGCATTGCTGATCAGACAAGCGCTCACCGACATGTGGACGTGGGCGGTCGGGTATGGACGGTCGGGCGTGGACGGTCGGGCGTGGACGGTCGGGCGTGGACGGTTGGGCGTGGACGGTCGGGCGTGGACGGTCGGACGTAGATGATCAGACGTGGAAGGTCAGGCGTGGGCTGTTGGACGTGGACGGTCGGCCGTAGACGGCCAGATGTAGACGGTCGGGTGTAGACAGTCGGATGTAGACGGTCAAACGTAGACAGTTTGACGTGGACGGCCGAGGAATGCACGGGTGTCGGGAGGAGCGGGGTGGTATTGCAAGCTCACCCCCACCCCCCACATGTGATGCCGGAGCAGTGTGCTTTCACGGTTCCATACACAGATTCTTCATATGGTGCAAACCCAATCGACTCGAGTTCGAACTGCTTCCACGTGTTCTCATCCTCTGCACGTTTTCTGATCAAACGACGCCGCCGGGCAGCAGCGACCGGCGGCCGCGTTGGATGCTCGCGCGCAACACCAGCCATCGCCATCGCCTTCAACACCAGGGTGTCCCTCGCCTCAACAGTCAGCCACCAACAGGCCAACAGCTGACCCGCCGGTTGTCGACACATGCCGGCAGCGGACACCGGGACCGCCGGTTGTCGGCACATATTGACAGCGGACACCGGGACCGCCGGTTGTCGACACATATTGACAGCGGACACCGGGGCCGCCGGTTGTCGACACATATTGACAGCGGACACCGGGACCGCCGGTTGTCGACACATATTGACAGCGGACACCGGGACCGCCGGTTGTCGACACATATTGACAGCGGACACCGGGACCGCCGGTTGTCGGCACATATTGACAGCGGACACCGGGACCGCCGGTTGTCGACACATATTGACAGCGGACACCGGGGCAGCCAGTCTCCACGTGGGCGGCCGGTCGTGACCGGCAATGCAACAATACACACCGGCCGGACACCGACCTCGCAACACCAGGTCGGCGTCACAACGTTGACCGATACGAAGCCGGCACACCTCTGACGTCATCCCGCCGTCCAGATCTGCGCGGCGACTGCGACTCAGCTGGCAGCACAGAGCAGCGTCTCGAAGTGGCATGAGCAAAGCAGGATCAAACCATGACGATCGTGACTTCCGCGGTGTTCTTTTGCGCCGGCCGCCACCTGCCTATTTTTACAGGAATGGATCCGCTTTGACCGAAAAGCCTACAAAGTTGGCCTTAATCAGCTCTGCCGTCTTACGTCGGGCAGCCACTGTGCAGGGGAGGTTCGGCTCCGAGTCGGAATAGTCAAACCAGTGTAGACAATCGGTGGGACCAGCATTTTCCATGTCCTACATAAACGGTAAAAAGCGGAATGTATACATACATACATACATATATATATATATATATATATATATATATATATATATATATATATATATATATATATATATGTATATATATATATATATGTATATGCACATACATGTGTGTGTGTGTGTGTGTGTGTGTGTGTGTGTGTGTGTGTGTCCACTCTTGCAGACGGTCTGTAGCTCCATGGACAGACAGTTGGTCGGATAGGCAGGCCAATGACCAGTGACACCAAGCGGTGCCCGGGACAGGCCACGGGTACAGCAGATACCGGCAGTCCGTGGGAGATCAGACGAGCGTGCCAGAAGGACCAGACGGACCAGCGGTCCAGGATACGCCGGCAGTGTGGTGGACGGACCAGCGGTCACAACCACCGGCACGTGGCACGTGTCGGACTGTGTCGGTATATCGGACTGTGTCGGAGTGTCGGACTGTTGGACTGTGTCGGACTATGCTGGTGTGTCGGACTGTGTCGGTGTGTCGGACCGTGTTTCGCTAGCCGCGTCAACGGACACACGTGGCGGCAGCGCGCCGACACCGACTACACCCATAGGCTCGACGGGCTCGCCGACAGCCGAAAGCGGCGACACGCCGTCGAAACCACACGGGCCGGCCGCAGCCGGCGGTGACGTCCCGTGTTCCTGTTGGTCACGGCATGCCCAGCGTGGCCTAAATGGCGGTCGGTGTGGCGACTAGTCGGTGGAAAGCTCAGTAAACTGGAGCGACGCTCGGTACGCACAGCGCCGACGGCCCCGCCCCGCGCTTCGACTTGGCCGCGGCCGGCACCGTGGCGCCGTTACTGCCGGCGAAAGCCGGTGCCGGCGGTGCACGCGCAACCAGGCGCTTCGGGCGCCGGCAGACGTGACAGCCGATTAAATCGGCGTCCATCACCGGCACAACCCGATCCAGTTCACGGCAGTGAACACTGAGCGGCGACCGTTTCGAGACGACCGCCGAGAGATAAATGAGGGGGTGCTGCCGACACATATTCCACAGCATTTAGATCGACACTCGACACGACACTCCACACGGTAGGCGCCAGAGATGACAGTTGGGTACAGGAGAGGTCGGGGCACAGGCGCCGCACCGGCAGCCAAACACCAACACCGCGCCGGTTCCGCGCGCTCACCAGTGAACAGCGATCAAACGCCAACGTCAAGAGTACCGAACAGTGCGAATGCTTTCCCGCGAGAGTCACAGTCCGCAATACTGGCACCAGTGGGGCTGACACGCCCCAGGAGAGAGGTCCAGTCCGCAATACCGGCACCAGTGGGGCTGACACGTCCCACGAGAGGCCCAGTCCGCAATACCGGCACCAGTGGGGCTGACACGCCCCACGAGAGGTCCAGTCCGCAATACCGGCACCAGTGGGGCTGACACGCCCCAGGAGAGAGGTCCAGTCCGCAATACCGGCACCAGTGGGGCTGACACGTCCCACGAGAGAGGCCCAGTCCGCAATACCGGCACCAGTGGGGCTGACACGTCCCAGGAGAGAGGTCCAGTCGGCAATACCGGCACCAGTGGGGCTGACACGTCCCAGGAGAGAGGTCCAGTCCGCAACACCGGCACCAGTGGGGCTGACACGGCTCGTGCCGACCTGGTGGTCCGACGGCCGTCGTCTGGCCGGCTACATCTGACGCTGATGGCCGTATGGGGGCGGGAGGTCATGTCGGCGCCACGGCCGATACCATCGGGCAGAGTCACGAGCGGCGGCGGATCGCCGGTGCGGTGCCGGCGCCCGCCGGATTCGCATGCATTCAGGTTACTTTCGCGGTTTGGCGGCGCGCGCGGGCGGGGGGGGCCGCCGTCGGTGTGCGGTGACGGCCCGGCGCGTGTGACGACGGACCGGCCACTCGCAGCCCGGCCGTCAGAACGCCAGACCGACCGACAGCTGACACGCGTCACACGTACGGCCACGTACACCACAACATACAACACGGCGGCCACGTACACCACAACGTGTAACACGGCGGCCACGTACACCACAACGTACACGGCAACGTACACGGCGATGTACACGACCACGTACATTGCGAAGTACACGGTGACGTACACGGCCACGTACACGGAAACGTGCACGGCAACGTGCACGGCAACGTACACGGAAACGTGCACGGCAACGTACGCGGCGATGTACATGGCGACCACAGGACCAAACACCCGGTCACGGTCCCGGTCCCGGTCACGGTCCAGCCGCCCCGGCTCGCCGCAGGACCAGACACCCGGTCACGGTCCAGCCGCCCCGGCTCGCCGCAGGACCAGACACACGGTCCCGGTCCCGGTCACGGTCCAGCCGCCCCGGCTCGCCGCAGGACCAGACACCCGGTCACGGTCCCGGTCACGGTCCAGCCGCCCCGGCTCGCCGCAGGACCAAACACCCGGTCACGGTCCAGCCGCCCCGGCTCGCCGCAGGACCAGACACCCGGTCACGGTCCCGGTCACGGTCCAGCCGCCCCGGCTCGCCGCAGGACCAGACACCCGGTCACGGTCCAGCCGCCCCGGCTCGCCGCAGGACCAGACACCCGGTCACGGTCTCGGTCGGTCCAGCCGCCCGGGCTCGCCGCAGGACCAGACACCCGGTCACGGTCCTCACGGTCCAGCCGCCCCGGCTCGCCGCAGGACCAGACACCCGGTCACGGTCCAGACGCCCCGGCTCGCCGCAGGACCAGACACCCGGTCACGGTCCAGCCGCCCCGGCTCGCCGCAGGACCAGACACCCGGTCACGGTCCAGCCGCCCCGGCTCGCCGCAGGACCAGACACCCGGTCACGGTCCAGCCGCCCCGGCTCGCCGCAGGACCAGACACCCGGTCACGGTCCAGCCGCCCCGGCTCGCCGCAGGACCAGACACCCGGTCACGGTCCAGCCGCCCCGGCTCGCCGCAGGACCAGACACCCGGTCACGGTCCAGCCGCCCCGGCTCGCCGCAGGACCAGACACCCGGTCACGGTCACGGTCAGCCGCCCCGGCTCGCCGCAGGACCAGACACCCGGTCACGGTCCCGGTCACGGTCCAGCCGCCCCGGCTCGCCGCAGGACCAGACACCCGGTCACGGTCCAGCCGCCCCGGCTCGCCGCAGGACCAGACACCCGGTCACGGTCCGGTCACGGTCCAGCCGCCCCGGCTCGCCGCAGGACCAGACACCCGGTCACGGTCTCGGTCGGTCCAGCCGCCCCGGCTCGCCGCAGGACCAGACACCCGGTCACGGTCCCGGTCACGGTCCAGCCGCCCCGGCTCGCCGCAGGACCAAACACCCGGTCACGGTCCAGCCGCCCCGGCTCGCCGCAGGACCAGACACCCGGTCACGGTCCAGCCGCCCCGGCTCGCCGCAGGACCAGACACCCGGTCACGGTCCAGCCGCCCCGGCTCGCCGCAGGACCAGACACCCGGTCACGGTCCAGCCGCCCCGGCTCGGCAGGACCAGACACCCGGTCACGGTCCAGCCGCCCCGAACCGGTCACGGTCCAGCCGCCCCGGCTCGCCGCAGGACCAGACACCCGGTCACGGTCCCGGTCACGGTCCAGCCGCCCCGGCTCGCCGCAGGACCAGACACCCGGTCACGGTCCCGGTCACGGTCCAGCCGCCCCGGCTCGCCGCAGGACCAGACACCCGGTCACGGTCCAGCCGCCCCGGCTCGCCGCAGGACCAGACACCCGGTCACGGTCCCGGTCGGTCCGTGCACGGATTGCTGCTGGACAGCGCTTCGACAACAGCACACAGCAGAGCGGACCGAGTCCCAGTTTCCCGCCCCGTTAACGGTGCACACGCCGAGTGCCAGGCCATCGTGACCCGACAGCGCACCAGGTCGCCGCAGCCGACTGCAACTCCATCGGCAACAGCGCCGCTGTTCGTCGTTTGTTATTTAGCTGCAGCGAACGACGCATGTACGGCGGGACTGGTCAGGTCACAGGGAGAGGGTCGTCACCGCTGACAGGCAGAGCCGCAAGAATAGGCTGCTCCTGGATTTTTGTCATCAAAACATTATTATCTCCGGAAAATCATCATCTCCTTTTTTCTCACTGAAAAGCTGAACGGTGCTGTTTGGCGATGAATCAAACTTCCCGCAACTTGATAAAATGACAACAACTCACTGCGAAATACACACCAAGTTTCCGGTGTTGCAACCAGGAAGTTTCTGATGTTGCAACCAGGAAGAAAACTAACATCCTTAAATTGGATAGCTCCCAAACTTTCCGCTCCAAGCTCAAGATTCCATAACATAAATCCAACCATGGTGACAGGTGAGTACCGATAAACTGCGCGCGGGTTACAGGGCCAGCCGGCGACACAGGCCGGCGGCGCGCGCCGCCCTCATTCAATGACATTCAGTCGCCGACTCCACATCACTCACAACTCCATCTCACTCACAACCCATCTCACTCACGACTCAACCCCACTGGCCGGAGATTGTGCTCTCATCTCAGCGTTATCAGCTGGGTGGTCATCCGGTGACCTACCACCTGCGTCGACTCTATCGAAGGCACCCTGTTATGTCAGCGGACGCTGGCCTGTGTTCGGTCTCCATCTGCTTTGGAGCAAGCATATTCACAACTATACCACCAACTATTAATTGTCGCCAGCCCGGGCCACCTTCACCAGCATCGACCCCCCCCCGCCAAAGCCCTGTACTGCGCCGCAAGCATCAGGTTACAACTGCAAAAGTGGGCAGCGCGGACCGACATTCGACATGGCTGCCGCCCTACACAGGTCAACAGCCCCCAGGCTCGCGACGCCCGACGTCCCGGTCCCACCGCCAGCCAGGCCGACATTGGACAGGGCTGCCGCCCTACACAGGTCAACAGCCCCCAGGCTCGCGACGCCCGACGTCCCGGTCCCACCGCCAGCCGGGCCGACATTGAACAGGGCTGCCGCCCTACACAGGTCAATGGTTCCCAGGCCTGCGACTCCGACGTCCCGGTCCCACCGCCAGCCGGGCCGACATTCGACATGGCTGCCGCCCTACAAGGTCAACAGCCCAGGCTCGACTCACGTGTCACCGCCAGCCGGCCACATTGAACAGGGCTGCCGCCCTACCAGGTCACCCCCCCGGCCCCCCCCGGACGGCCCCCAGGCTCGCGGGGTCCGACGTCCCGGTCCCACCGCCAGCCGGGCCGACATTGAACAGGGCTGCCGCCCTACACAGGTCAATGGTTCCCAGGCCTGCGACTCCGACGTCCCGGTCCCACCGCCAGCCGGGCCGACATTGGACAGGGCTGCCGCCCTACACAGGTCAACAGCCCCCAGGCTCGCGACGCCCGACGTCCCGGTCCCACCGCCAGCCGGGCCGACATTGGACAGGGCTGCCGCCCTACACAGGTCAATGGTTCCCAGGCCCGCGACGCCCGACGTCCCGGTCCCACCACCGGCCGGGCGCAGCACTGCAACAGCCCGATAATAATGGCAATACGTGTGAGCCAACACCAGTAGCAAAATGGAAAGGCAGGCTAAGTGACGGGTGCCATACCTGTCCATGACAGGTTATTTATGATGCGTTCCGAAACGTGTGGTCAGCCCCATTGTTCCCAGGCGTCCGAACCGGCGGCCGACAACAGGTGCGGTGTGACGCCATCGTGCCCGGTCATCGCCGATACCTGCCGCCGGCGGCGACGACACAGCTGGCACCGCGGCCACGCCCACCGCGGCCACGCCCACCGCGCCGCCCACGCCGCTCGCAGCACTCCGTCGTGGCGGTGCACTGGCCGCCGCAGCCGCAGCCGCAGCCGCAGCGCCGCCAAAACCAGACACACCAGCGCGCCGCGAGAGTCTTCGGACACCAGACACACCGGCTAACACGGGCAGCCAACATTTGGTCAGATTCTGCACACCACAAAGGCTCGACTGACTGGCGTCCCAGAGTCTGAGATTTGACCAGGGGCAGAGTCTGACTGGCACCAGACTCTGCATCGGCGCCTGACCACGCTGACGTCAGCGGCAGCAGTTAGTGGCACCAGCTGACCATACGGCCGCGCCGACCCTCCGGCCACGGTCAGAGACCCCCCCCCCCACATACTTAGTCCTGGGTAGTACCCGACAGCCCTGCACAGATATGGAAGGAAATACATCTCAGCTGCAATTATTCACATTATGCATGCATGTGTGTTTATATCATGCATCATAAAATTGAATCAAATTTAGTCGGTACAACATCAATAACAATACAGCATATTATAATTACGATGGAAATACTTGTCCCTAGCTTCCATCATTCCAGAGCTCACTTTCCACACAAATACCGATAACCTCACCATACTGGCCCCCCGTGCCGGCCGGCCGCCGCCCCTGGTCTGGTCTGGTGTGGGGTGCGCTCGCGCCGTTCCCACGGGACAGCGGCGCGGCGGTGCAGTGGCTGATGGTCCCGGTGCCGGCCGCCGCCCCTGGTCTGGTCTGGTGTGGGGTGCGCTCGCGCCGTTCCCACGGGACAGCGGCGCGGCGGTGCAGTGGCTATGTCCTGGCCGGCCGCCGCCCCTGGTTGGTCTGGGTGGGTCGCTGGTTCCCACGGGACGGCGGCGCGGCGTGCAGTGGCTGATGGTCCCGGCGCCGGCGGCGTGATACGACGCGTCTCGCGCCATCGCTAAGCGCACCGGCCGGATGGCGGGCGGGTGGCGGCCGGACCGAGCCGGCAAAGTCGGGCCGCCGCCGCTGCGACAGATGATCAGCTGGTATATTGAGGTGCTCAGGTTCCTCAGACGTACTGACGTACTGATGAAGTGCTCAGGTACTGAGGTGTCGAGGCGCCGCGACACTGAGGAATTGGTGTAACGTGCTGAGGAACTGACGTACTGAGGTACTGAGATGTCGAGGTGCCGCGGTACTGAGGTATCGGTGTGACGTACCGAGGAACTGACGTACTGAGTATTGAGGTGTGAGGTGCCGTGGTCGAGGATCGGTGTGACGTACCGAGGAAGACGTACGGTACGAATTAGTGTGGGCACAGGTATGACGAAAAGACCGTTGGTGGGGAAAAAAGGAGAGGTGTAGGCAGAGGTATGGTGTGACGTACCGAGGAACTGACGTACTGAGGTACTGAGATGTCGAGGTGCCGCGGCACTGAGGTATCGGTGTGACGTACCGAGGAACTGACGTACTGAGGTATTGAGGTGTCGAGGTGCCGTGGCACTGAGGTATCGGTGTGACGTACCGAGGAACTGACGTACTGAGGTACTGAGATGTCGAGGTGTCGCGGCACTGAGGTATTGGTGTGACGTATTGAGGAACTGAGGTACTGCGGAAATTACGTACTGAGGAACAGGCAATGAGGCGCCGATGGACCGCGACCTAAATGTGGGGTGGAAACCATCCTCGGTTCTGAATCTTTGCCTCCTACGTACTTGCTCTTGTTCCTCGTCCCAAGTTCGTGTTGCTTGAATCTTCCGCTCATGCGCTACCTTTGCAACACTAGCCTTCTTCTTTGACCCAAAGCTCATCATTGCTTGTGGGTCTATGGCCATCATATGCTAGACATAGCACAGTCATATCTCAGTCATAACCAGTCATACTCCGGCCATACTACAATCACATACAGCAGACATGTCATAGTCATATCCAAGTCACACAATATGCATACTCTAATCATACCAGTCGTACCACAGTCCCACCCCTGGCATACCACAATCGTACCACACCCATCCCACAGTCGTACCACACCTATACCAGAGTCGTACCACAGTTATACCAGTGATTCCAACATCATGCCAGAGCCACACCACATTCACACCCAATATATACTCCAGGCCCATCACGGATACCGCCCATCCTGGACGGCCGGCCGTTTCCCGGCAATATCCCAGTCATAGCTCGGCAACAACGCGCCACATCACTAGCTCCAGCTCCAGCTCCAGCGCCAGCGCCGCCACCGGAAGGCCCAGTCGCAGCGCCGGAGCGGGGTCGCACGCCGAATTTCTCGTGCAGTTTCGCCGCGCCGGTCGGACGTGACCCGGCCGACCCGGCGGCGAAACCGGCGCCGCCGGGCCGGCCGCGCCGTGACTTGGCGCTCCTGCGCCGTCCGCGGCGCCGATAGTGGCGACGATAGTGGCGCGCGCCACGAGCACCAGCCGCCGCAGCCCGGGCAGCAAGTGTGGGCGGAGGCCGCCTCACTTTGCGGCGATTCGGCCGGGAGCATCCGCTGCCAGCCTGATCGGGATACACGAAACGTCTTCCCGACGATTTCCGTGTGCTTCGTGCGTTCCGTATCGTATCGTGTCCAGGACATAGCTTTCACGGCCGCCACTTACGATTCGCTTGGTTATTTAGTTTGATATTGGAGTTGAGGGAAGCGTCGACTGTATCGGTCACACAGCGCCCAAGGTTCGTTTACCACCAACAACAATGGGCAAGCATTCACAGCTCATAAAAGAGAACAGTGCAAACATGTCCGACAGCCCAACAAGAGACTAAAACATGCCACACCACTCAACAACGAGAACTGACCGCGGTAGCAAACATGTCCGACAGCCCACTCAACAACTGAGAACTGACCGCCGGTATGGCAAACATGTCCGACAGCTCACTCAACAACTGAGAACTGACCGCCGGTATGGCAAACATGTAACTCCAAAAAACCCCTATGGCAAACTGTCCGACAGCCACAACAACTGAGAACTGACCGCGGTATGGCAAACATGTCCGACAGCCCACTCAACAACAGAGACTTCGCGGTATGGCATCCAAGAGTTCACAACCTATTTTTCCGCCCCACTTCGCATCTCAGCAGTAATGTCACCAGCTTCCACCTCGGCAGTGGTGGTGGTGGTGGTGGTGGTGGTGGTGGTGGTGGTGGTGGTGGTGGTGGTGGTGGTGGTGGTGGTGGTGGTAGTGGTGGTGGCTTGGTGCTTGAGGGCGCGCTCACTGCTACGGCCATTTGGCGTCCAAAGCGTCCACGGCAGCAGTCATTTTCAGCAGAATGGTGCTACCTGAGCTGACACTACAACAACTAAGATAATTCACACGCACGTGGTTGGTTATTGGTTTTACGACACGTCGACCGTTGAGTCATGTAGCGTCGCCAATCTCTCACGCCGATTGGTCGCGGGCGAAGAGTAGCGACAGGTGAGACTCGAACCCACAACCTTTCGATTGTGAGACGAGCCACACGCACGTGGAGCTCAATGCTAGCACCGCCAGCACAACCACCAATGGCGACGCAATTTCCCAGCTGCTCGCTATTTCGCATTGTTCTGGGAGTTCGTCGCATGAACAAACATTTTTCTTCGTACCGCCACGTGTATCACAACTACTATCCAGGAATGTCGGCACACTACAATGACCAAATGGCGTACGGCGGCTTCACTCCGGTACAGATCTTCGGTCCGAACACCTACAGACCAGGGGCGGACCGCGGCAAGGCCGCTTCACGTGACCCAGGCCCTGATACGCAATCATAACTCCTGATTTGGCGCGCTCAGCAGTTGAGTTTGGCAGCTCACCTGCGACTTCCCGATGTAGCCGGGGCGGGATGAGCGCGGATTTGAATGCCGCCCAGATGGCAGACCAGTTTAGATCGATGCACACAGTCGTGCAGAGACGATGACGCAACGATGAGCACCCTCGGACCGATAATCTCGTGCAGTCCTTCGCCGACTAGCAGGTCAGCTTAGTAGGTGGTTCTGCCCCCACCAACACGCACGCAGGAGGCGCAGACAAACAGAGGCATCAGTGTCATTAGCTGCTGAACAACACATAGATCCGCCGCTCACCAGCATTGGCTCCTAAATGCCATCAAAGCCACGCACACGGATCGAGCGACTCCACGGTAGCGACTAGACCGGTGATCGGCCCATCAGGCCGCCATGCCGGTCACCACCCGCTGACGGTGAGCATCAAACGACTACAATAGTCACCACCTGGTGACCGTGACCATCAGATTGCTACGCCAGTCACCACCTGGTGACCGTGACCATCAGATTGCTACGCCAGTCACCACCTGGTGACCGTGACCATTAGACACCACCTAGTGGCCGTTGTCATCAAACGACTACACCAGTCACCACCTGGTGACCGTGACCATCGGATTGCTACGCCAATCACCACCTGGTGACCGTGACCACCAGACTGCTACGCCAATCACCACCTGGTGATCGTGACCATCAGACTGCTACGCCAGTCACCACATGCCAATTCCGCCACCCCTCTCATTGGGCTCCCTCACGACGCATTCGACCGCTGAGCCACATAGCGTCGCCAACCTCTCACGCCGAGTGGACTCGGTATAATCTCGCCGATTGTGGGATTCGAACCCGCGATCTTGCGATCAAGAGTTCGACGCACTACCAACTGATCTACTGCAACCCCCGCCGCCCCTGTCCCTGCCCTTTGTCATGCCATGCCCATCGCGACCTGACTGACCTGGAAGGCAGGGCGGCGGCGGTGCCGGCTCGTGCCGGGCTTGGCCCTGCGTCAGCAGAATCTGGCTGTCCAGCTCGTGCAACTCTGCCTGCAGCTGCTGCAGCTTCGAGTTGCCCTCCTTGACGATGCTGGCCACGTTCTGGAGACTCTTCTTGTCGGAGGTAGCCGTGCGCAGCTTCTCAGCACCCTCCTTGAGCCGCAGCTCCTTACGGATCTCGCGCTTGATGTACTCGCGCAGCTCCTCCAGTTTCTGAGGCAGCGCCGCGTCGCTGAGGTCGGCCGCCAGTCCGTACTTCTGGCCCATCTCGTGGAACGCCGAGTGGGTGGCGCAGTCGCCCTGAAACAGCAGGTCAGTCGGTCAGGGAACGACTCAGGGTCGGGTACGTCAGTCGGCTAGGGGACGGCTCAGGGTCGGGTACGTCAGTCGGTCAGAGGACGGCTCAGAGAGCAGGTCAGTCGGTCAGGGGACGGCTCAGGGAGCAGGCCAGTCGGTCAGGGACGGCTCAAGCAGCAGGTCAGTCGGTCAGGGGACGGCTCAGGGAGCAGGCCAGTCGGTCAGGGACGGCTCAGGCAACAGGCTAGTCGGTCAAGGGACGGCTCAGGGAGCGGGTCAGTCGGCCAGGGGGCTGATCAGGGGTCAGGTACGCTCGCCCAATGCGGTGATTCTCCTGACAAAGCCAGTGCACGATCGGTCGGGTCGACTTCGTCCAAACCGCGGACGGATCCGACCGGGTCAGGTCAGGTCAGGTCAGACGGGGGCTGATTGCAGCAGTCTAATTGGAATCCTAGGTAGGTCACAGTAGGTCAGATGTTTGGCAACAAATCATGTCGGCGTTGTACCAACACTTCGCCGGGCAGCCGACGACAGCCAAACAACGGCAGCATGCCCGAGCACTTATCGTCGATTTCGTCATTACCATCTCCATTCCCGTCAACAATTCTTTGCATTCCTTACATTTTGGTGCATTATGTTCAAAGACCATGTGCTGACATTTTGTGTGCCCAGACTTATCGCCATATATCTCAGCGAAAGGGTATTAACCTCTCGGATGGTTAATACCCTTATAATCAATACTATCGGGTCTCGGTGGTGGGGGGGGGGGCGGTCTTTTTACACTGCCCTAAAGCATTTCCGCGATGGCTGGAAAACGGCGGAGGGCTACGCCGCCACAATCGCTTCAGGCCCTTTCCTTGCACATTTTTGCGTGTGAAGGGAAAATTTCCATTTCAGGTCATGTAACGTCATTGACCTAGCTCAGATCAGAGGACCACCTCCAAAAATGAGGATCGATAACCCATACACATGAAGAGATATTGAAACGAAACGTACTAACGTCCAAACGTCCAATTGGACAGTGTCTCCAAAACGTATATATCAGATTTGTGTTTTTGGCCAGGTCAGCGACCTGAGGTAACAGCTAATTTTGGCCAATTTCGGGTCAATTTTCCCATTTTTGGAAAATATAGGCTCTTATAACGTCATGATTACCTTGGTATGCATGCAGAAGCATTATGAGAAGTTCCTTATGCAATTTATTTGATCCCCGTCAAGTGGTCTGAGTTCAGGTGACGACAAAATACGCAATGTGGGCTAGGCATATATATAGACACTGCTGTTTTATGATTTATTTGGTGGTTGCATGACCTAAATAGTGCCAAAGTTGCAATGCACGACTTAAACTACCCAAATATGCCGATATAAAATGTTTTAGACACATTGATTTGTCCTCAAAAACCAACATATTCGGTTTGAAAATTATCCCCCACAAATAATAAGACCAATTTCGGACCATATTCGTCGAGGGCTTTCCGATATTATCCCGTTCGTTTTCATACAACGCTTAGTGTGGAAGTTAGACGGGGGTCTTTAAGAACCCCCTCCCCGAGACAGCGTGTGAGGATCTGACCGGAGAAACGGCGCGGGTTAAGTGGGCATAGCCGCACAACACAATACACGATATCATTTCCTCTGTATCACCTCCACATCTCGCTTACATTTTTCCTTCACTTGTTCTTCATTATCAGTTTCAATCAACCCAGAACTGGTCCTCATTGTGTTTCATCGTGTCACAATGAATCAGCCGTTTTCAAACACGAGCTAACAATATACTTTCCTTGAGACTATCACGGTCTGTTTGAGACTGCAGTGAGAATACTAGCATGTCACACCAAAAACGTATCCCCACGGATGTCAATTAACATAGGATAATTGAGTGCATGGAGCACATAATGGCCAAGCATCACAGTGAGCGTAGTGCAACGATCCTCAACGCATCTCGCATGGTGCAGCACCACCAATGTGGGCATGTATTCACCCACCACATGGTGCCAGCGCCATCAGTGTGGGCATGTATTCACCGCATGATGCCAGCACCACCAGCGGGCACATATTCACCACATGGTGCCAGTACCATCAGTGTGGGCATGCATTCACCACATGGTGCCAGCACGCAGGCCTAACCTGACCTCCAGGTGACCAGTCAGGTTTATCAGGACTTCGACAACAGTGCAGAACTCACATACGTATTACACACGTGCCGCCGGAGAAACACATCCGGGCGGCAGGGGGTCACAGAACAGCACCACACCTGTCTCCCACGCGCCACACTCACCACGCCCAACGGTTGCAACACGGAAAATGCACGTTGCAAAAGGTCGCCGGGGCCGGGGACAAATGAGCGGCAGACGTCATTTGCACATCGCCATCCCGCCCGGCGCCAGTGACGACCGTGGTCGTCTGTGTCATCGCGAGCGGCGTCCACTGGAGAGGTCTAAACACAGCCATCGCCATCCCGCACGGCGCCAGCCAGTGTCGCAGAACTTTTGTGAAAGTGGTTAAATGTTTTGGCACCGTGACATCTGCCCTTCTGCAGTTAAATACTGCAATGCATTTAAAGTCAATTTGACCCAGCTCGAACACGAGTTGCAATATTATTTCCAGAGATTAAATCTCTGAAAATAAGACATAATTCCCCCCTGCCGACCACCAACCTGTAATATAGAATAGCGCCAATATTTTTAATTATTTATTGATTGTTTTTTCTTATTTGGGGGGGGGGGGTACAGATAGGCTGCATAACTGCATTGACTACACGTTGATTTGAAAGTCGCTGACACGTCTGCAACCGGTAAGACATTGGCACTTACGATGTCCTCAGTGCAACGACACTTGCTTTCATTCAAAATTGGGCGAAAGGCGTACGTACCGCCCGCTTACCCCACGACACGGCATCGGCGCATGCGCAGATTGGCCGCCGCCACCGGCCTCACCAACGGACGACAAACTGAACACGGCTCATCTTGGACGGACTGGTGGCGCGACGACCGGACCGGACTGGACTGGACTGGTGGTCCAGCGACCGGACCGGACTGGACTGGACTGATGGTGAGGCGACCGGACCGGACTGGACTGGTGGTCCGCCGACCGGACCGGACCGGACCGGACCGGACTGGTGGTCCGCCGACCGGACCGGATTCCTGCGGTAGCCTGATCGTCCGCGGGAGGCATCCGGCTCACAATGCGGCCGGACAAAAGTTCGAAGGACGGACCGGAACTTTTACTATATAAGGTAAAATGTCGCTCCATTCGACAAACTTGTCTTAGGCTTAGTTGCGGTGTGAACCGGGCTTACGTATTCCCATCCCCTCATCCGACACAAAAGTTCTAGAATACAAATAACACAGGCTTGGTTATTGATTTGCTGACACCAGGAACACACGAAATTAATTATCCAAAAGACAATTGCACCAGCTTGGGGTCCAGACAACACCATCGGATTTCTAAAAACCCGCCTGATGGGCCGGCTGAATGGATGCAACCAACGTCAGAGGCCGGCTGAATGGATGCCGCCAACGTCGCAGGCCGGCTGAATGGATGCAACCAACGTCAGAGGCCGGCTGAATGGATGCCGCCAACGCCGCAGGCCGGCTGAATGGATGCAACCAACGTCAGAGGCCGGCTGAATGGATGCCGCTAACGTCGGAGGCCGGCTGCAAACATACGCCCGGAATCCACTCGTTTATAGCCAATAATCACGCTCCTCCAGAACCAACTGTGACATGAGAAGCACGGGATGGTGTAGTCTGCTGGCGAGGTTTGTGTCGACGGGCGGCCAGCTGGTGATTGGTCGCGCAGGTGTGGAGACGCCGGTCACGAAGGAAAACGCGTCGCCATGCCGAGCAGTAGCCGCAGTGGTGAACCGAGAATAGGTGGCAGGCTGACTGAAAGGCCGCGCGGTCACACGAGACAGGTCGACGTCGCTCCAGCGGCCCTGGAACATTGGCCCCGTCTGCTCGGCCCAACACCGGCTGGCTGCCTGGAACACAGGAACACGGGACACCCATCTACCCGGCCCACTACCAGTCGGCTACAGGAGACTCCATCTCGTCAGCCAAAGACGGTCGGCTACCGCGGCCCACCAGCAGACGAAACGTCCGCCCGGTCCACCAGGTCCGTCCGCACGGTCAGTCCGTACACCCGGTCCACCCGGTCGGCCCAGTCGCGGCGCGTGTCACCTGGCTCGACCATTGTGCCGGCCGAGTATCAGACATATCACGCCGAGTGGACCTGGCCACAGCCGTGCAGACCACTATTAAGAGCGCGCGGGCGGGCGCAGATCATATCTGGCGGCGGCACCGGCACACCGACTCACCGGCGATACACCAGCACACCGACACACCAGCACATCGGCACACCGACACACCGGCATACCAACACAGCAACACACCACGGTCGAACGCAGAGGTCGGCCCAGTCGGCCGGTCTCCGCGCTGTTTGCACGCGTCGATCAGTGTCATCGGGCGGCCGGGTTTTCCCTGACGGAGGCGTCGTGCCACAGCCGGCACCAGCTGAGCGACGCTGAGCGACTCGTTGCAAGGCGGCGTCTTTGCCAACACCACGGTGCCGCCTCCGACGGTGGGCGCGGACACAAACTGTGATGCAGACGCCGCGATATATGCACGACGTTGCCGTGCTGGCCGCCATACGAGCAGCTGCCACCACTCCACCGGGGACGGCTGCCGGCGGGCGCACCACCACGCTGTCGGGCCAGTCCTACGTCACCACTTCACCGTCGGACCAGCCATACGTCACCACTTCACCGTCGGACCAGTCCTACGTCACCACTTCACCGTCGGACCAGTCCTACGCCACCACTTCACCGTCGGACCAGTCCTACGCCACCACTTCACCGTCGGACCAGTCCTACGCCACCACTTCACCGTCGGACCAGTCCTACGTCACCACTTCACCGGCACCTCGGACCAGTCCTACGCACCCTTCACCGTCGGACCAGTCCTACGTCACCACCCCGTCGGACCAGCCTACGCCACCACTTCACCGTCGGACCAGTCCTACGTCACTACTTCACCGTCGGGCCAGTCCTACGTCACTACTTCACCGTCGGACCAGTCCTACTCCACCACTTCACCGTCGGACCAGTCCTACGTCACCACTCCGCCGTCGGACCAGTCCTACGCCACCACTTCACCGTCGGACCAGTCCTACGCCACCACTTCACCGTCGGACCAGTCCTACGTCACCACTTCACCGTCGGACCAGTCCTACGTCACCACTTCACCGTCGGACCAGTCCTACGTCACCACTCCACCGTCGGACCAGTCCTACGTCCTCACCGCACCGCGCCGCACGTTTTTGTCAACGGCGCGCTGCAAACGCGTGTCACGCTCGTCCCCCGCACTTCTCCAGCCGGAGAAGAGCACTATGCAAACGGCACAAAAAGACGAAGCATTCAATTATTTTACGACGCATTCACCTGCCAAGGTTATTTAGCGTCGCAAATCTCCCACACAGATTGGACGTGGACGGAGGGTTGAGCCGGGCCGCAACTGGGTCCAGAGCCTGCCACAGAGAGCAGCTTACGGCAGCAGCCTGCAGCATATCCAGCGCAGCACACTCTGCCGCGCGGCCGCAGCGCTTCAGCACTTCAAACTCGGTGAGTGTGTGATTAGGGCTTCAGGGCGCATCGACCATGGTAGATCATTTAGCGCCCTCAAGCTCGGTGCAATACGTCAGGAAGAGCTCACTGTTCGCTCCCCGCAAACCAGCCTCAAGCTCGGTGCAATGCGTCAGGAAGAGCTCACTGTTCGCTCCCCAGAAACCAGCCTCAAGCTCGGTGCAATACGTCAAGAATGGCTCACGGTTCACTCCCCGCAAACCAGCCTCAAGCTCGGTGCAATACGTCAGGAAGAGCTCACTGTTCGCTCCCCGCAAACCAGCCTCAAGCTCGGTGCAATACGTCAGGAATGGCTCACGGTTCGCTCCCCGCAAACCAGCCTCAAGCTCGGTGCAATACGTCAGGAATGGCTCACTGTTCGCTCCCCGCAAACCAGCCTCAAGCTCGGTGCAATACGTCAGGAATAGCTCACTGTTCGCTCCCCGCAAACCAGCCTCAAGCTCGGTGCAATACGTCAGGAATGGCTCACTGTTCGCTCCCCGCAAACCAGCCTCAAGCTCGGTGCAATACGTCAGGAATGGCTCACTGTTCGCTCCCCGCAAACCAGCCTCAAGCTCGGTGCAATACGTCAGGAATAGCTCACTGTTCGCTCCCCGCAAACCAGCCTCAAGCTCGGTGCAATACGTCAGGAATGGCTCACTGTTCGCTCCCCACAAATGAGCTTCGAACTCGACGGGGTACCGCCGATGGTCCGGACACTGGTGTGGCGGACCGCCGATCCGGACACTGATGCACCGGCACCACATGCGGGGATGCCCCACACAGCCGGTCCGGCTGTGGGGGGCCGGGCACCCTCCGCGGATGACCTCCGCAGGACCCTGAACCCGGCCGGGGCGTGCCGCTCGCCGGCCACATCGGCCGACGCCGGCTCGACCCCCACCGCGGATGTCGCCGCCAGCCGCGGCCAAACTTTCCAGCTGCTGGGACGCCGACTACTCCAGCTGGTAGACGAGCCGATCACAAACTGAACAGTCGTTGGCGGATAATTCGCACGGCTGGGGACGCGGCCAGACTCGGCATCCACACCGTCCGACCGACTGGTCGTCACGTGGGGCCAGCCTTGGAAGGAACGCCAGTGCACCCACCCGGACACCGATCAGCATTCACCGTCCGTACACCGACACTGTACGAGGAGTCGCCGGGCTGGACAGAGGCGCCATGTGATGCGGCACACCGACCTCAGACGGCGTCCATACACCGACACTGCACGAGGAGTCGCCGGGCTGGACAGAGGCGCCATGTGATGCGGCACACCGACCTCAGACGGCACGGCCACCAGTGCGGCCGCATCACCCACCGCCCAGCTGCCTGGCGTCTGCCGTTCGGTGTCGGAGTGTGCCGCAGGCGCTCAGCCAAGGCCAGGCCGGCCGAGCAGGCCGCAGAAACCCGGCTCCGCAGCCAGCGGCGATTTCTGGCGCCGGCTTGTGTGGGAGGCAGACGACATTACGTCATCGTCACGGCTCAGCTACGAGTCGTGATGCCGATAGCACGTTATCTATCCATAGCTGTGCACAACATACAACAACATCGTCAGCAAGGTGCCGCTATAACAGAACAATAACGCCATTTGTTATACAACGGCAGAAATACAGTGCCGGCAGCCAGCAGCAGCACACCTGCCGGAGGTGACGAGCCGCTGTTGACGACAGTGACGTCACGTCACCGGAGCACGCCCGGCAGACCCGCTGCTGACTAATGCATGGAGACGTCGCGTGCCGGCCGCCCGCGCACGCCGAATCGAACCCGTCATGTCGCCGCGCAAAAACAGGAAACGGCGCGCACATTCCGCCCGGGCGCGGCGGGCGACGCAACAAAACGATCTGGTGAAAGACAGCCGGGCGAGCCGGGGAGTCGCGGCTCACGCTCGCCGACCTGGGGAAGTGACGTCACACCCGCCGCGGTGTGTCACCACAGCGTGACGCGTCACGCGCCCCCGACAAAAGCGCCAGCTCAGCACAACAAGACGACCGGTGTCGGCAATCAAAACGGCAGCACGGCCGGTCGCAAAGTACGTCGGTGCGCCGATGGAGCACGACGTGTCGCCGTTCCGGCGCGTCCCCCCGTCCACAGCAGTCGGCGGGCTCGTCGGCGCCAAGCGGCGTGTGGCGCAACTGAAGCGACACAGCGCGCCGGCATTTGGCAACGCGGCGCCGACGGATGAGCCACACTCGTTACGAATGGCCTCGGCTCGCTCGCCGCAAACGCCCGCCGGTCTGGCCGGCCGCCCACGCGCTCAACTTTCAGACGCTCGGCGTCCCAGCGGCACAATGGCATGACGTCACCCGGAGCGGGTCCGGCGTGAACCCGGAGCTGTCCAGAAGCTGTCGAGAGCTGAACAAGAGCTCCACCGGTCACCTGGAGTTATGGGGAATCTATCGAGAGCTGAACAAGAGCTCCACCGGTCGCCTGGAGTTATGGGGAATCTATCGAGAGCTGAACCGAGAGCTGAGCCTGAGCTCCACCCTCAAGGCATGAAATATTTATCAGGACCTGGTAATCGATTCTTATGAGCCCCAAAGCCTAAAAAACACACTATCTACCAGTACCCGAGGAAAGTCATCTGGACTTGAACATGAAGTTCACCAGGACCTGAGGAAGGGGTCATCAGGACTTGAACATGAAGTTCACCAGGACCTGAGGAAGGGGTCATCAGGACCTGAGCATGAAGTCCACCAGAACCTATGGTGTTCACCAATAACTGCGGAGGCGTTCACCAGGGTCCGACTGACACGTCTCCCAGGTTCTAGATGATAGTGATGCAGTGTTATAGGGCGAGCCGACTACTCGTTTTGCGACCATACCGGAGTTTAGGGATGCTTCCTGTCGGGAACTGAGTACGATGCCTATCGAGACGTGCTGATGCTATTTACCGGGAAGTAGACGCTGGTGACCACCGGCACCCGAGAAAGATGTGATCAATGCCTCAGAATAACGTCTGCCAGGGGGCCTGGTGCCAGGTCTACCAGAGCTCCTGGTACCCGGTCTGCCAGGGTCCAGGTACCCGGTCTGCCAGGGCTCATGATACCCGGTCTGCCAGGGGTCCTGGTACCCGGTCTGCCAGGGGTCCTGGTACCGTCTGCCAGGGCTCATGATACCTGGTCTGCCAGGGGTCCTGGTACCCGGTCTGCCAGGGGTCCTGGTACCGTCTGCCAGGGCTCATGATACCTGGTCTGCCAGGGGTCCTGGTACCAAGTCTACCGGGGCTCCTGGTGTTGCCACCTGGCGTACTCTGAGTCAGCTTGTTACTTATTAAGGACTTAGCGTGTCTCAAGCGCGATAGTCATATCGCGCACCTGACGCCTTCGTATCCATAAATCAAACAGGCACCTGACATCTTCAGTCACCACCATCAAACTACCCCGCACCGCACCTGTCCGGCCATGTTCGTCACGTGACATGCGAGTCACGCGTTGCCAGGCACCACGCGCCTACTAGTACAGCCGCGACGGATCGCGAGCCGGCCGTGCTACTGCCGCCGCCGCCGCCCAAACTTTGTCACACTGCACACCTCCGACGGACGGACAGTCTCCCAGGCCGGCTGTAGACGAGACGTGACGCGCTGCTGCTGCCGCTGCCCGCTCCTCTCTGGATACCTGGCCGCTCCGCCCACCCCGCGGTCCTGTCGTGCGGTGGGTCGGCACACCGGCGGTAAACAGAGCAGAGCAGACAGACGACGGACACCCGACGCGCGACGGCAGGCGAAGTGGTGCGACGCGACGGGCGGCACAGCGCGTGACGACGGCGTCACCACCACTGGACACGACGGGCGGTACAGCGCGTGACGACGGCGTCACCACCACTGGACACGACGGGCGGTACAGCGCGTGACGACGGCGTCACCACGACCGCCGACCGTCGTGTCCGGCGTGTCGTGGCTGGTGACTGAGACGATCGTGAGTAAGGCGACAACCGCCGTCCCGTAGCGACAGGCCCACGACAGCCACCGCCCTCCGATGGCGACCGGACCAAGTAGGCGTCAAGGCCGGTGGTCCAAGACCAGTTGCCCCCACCAGTTGATGGTGGGAGCAGCCCAGACCGCCAACCACCATCATTGGTTCATTCGAGCATTGTCATCACCACAATAATAATCATCATCGGCTCCATGTGTTGTCTGGGAGAGCGACGCGCGTGCGAGTGCGAGTGGTTGCCAGCCGACAGGGGAGCTGCGTGCGTGGGACGACACATCCGACGGTGATCACCACGCATGTCACGGCGCATGTCACGGCGCATGTCACGGCGCATGTCACGGCGCATGTCACGGCGCATGTCACGGCGGATGTCACGGCGCATGTCACGGCGCATGTCACGGCGGATGTCACGGCGGATGTCACGGCGCGTGTCACGGCGGATGTCACGGCGGATGTCACGGCGGATGTCACGGCGGATGTCACGGCGCATGTCACGGCGGATGTCACGGCGGATGTCACGGCGGATGTCACGGCGGATGTCACGGCGGATGTCACGGCGCATGTCACGGCGGATGTCACGGCGCATGTCACGGCGGATGTCACGGCGCATGTCACGGCGCATGTCACGGCGCATGTCACGGCGGATGTCACGGCGCATGTCACGGCGGATGTCACGGCGCATGTCACGGCGCATGTCACGGCGCATGTCACGGCGGATGTCACGGCGCATGTCACGGCGGATGTCACGGCGGATGTCACGGCGCATGTCACGGCGCATGTCACGGCGCATGTCACGGCGGATGTCACGGCGCATGTCACGGCGGATGTCACGGCGCATGTCACGGCGCATGTCACGGCGGATGTCACGGCGGATGTCACGGCGGATGTCACGGCGCATGTCACGGCGGATGTCACGGCGCATGTCACGGCGGATGTCACGGCGCATGTCACGGCGGATGTCACGGCGCATGTCACGGCGCATGTCACGGCGCATGTCACGGCGCATGTCACGGCGCATGTCACGGCGCATGTCACGGCGCATGTCACGGCGGATGTCACGGCGCATGTCACGGCGCATGTCACGGCCGATGTCACGGCGGATGTCACGGCGCATGTCACGGCGGATGTCACGGCGCATGTCACGGCGGATGTCACGGCGCATGTCACGGCGCATGTCACGGCGCATGTCACGGCGGATGTCACGGCGGATGTCACGGCGGATGTCACGGCGCATGTCACGGCGGATGTCACGGCGGATGTAACGGCGGATGTCACGGCGCATGTCACGGCGGATGTCACGGCGGATGTCACGGCGCATGTAACGGCGGATGTAACGGCGCATGTCACGGCGCGTGTCACGGCGGATGTCACGGCGGATGTCACGGCGGATGTCACGGCGCATGTCACGGCGCGTGTCACGGCGGATGTCACGGCGGATGTCACGGCGGATGTAACGGCGGATGTCACGGCGCATGTCACGGCGGATGTCACGGCGCATGTCACGGCGGATGTCACGGCGGATGTCACGGCGCATGTCACGGCGGATGTCACGGCGCATGTCACGGCGCATGTCACGGCCGATGTCACGGCGGATGTCACGGCGCATGTCACGGCGGATGTCACGGCGGATGTCACGGCGGATGTCACGGCGGATGTCACGGCGGATGTCACGGCGCATGTCACGGCGCATGTCACGGCGCATGTCACGGCGCATGTCACGGCCGATGTCACGGCGGATGTCACGGCGGATGTCACGGCGGATGTCACGGCGCATGTCACGGCGCATGTCACGGCGCATGTCACGGCGGATGTCACGGCGGATGTCACGGCGCATGTCACGGCGGATGTCACGGCGGATGTCACGGCGGATGTCACGGCGCATGTCACGGCGGATGTCACGGCGGATGTCACGGCGGATGTCACGGCGCATGTCACGGCGGATGTCACGGCGGATGTCACGGCGCATGTAACGGCGGATGTCACGGCGCATGTCACGGCGCATGTCACGGCGCATGTCACGGCGCGTGTCACGGCGGATGTCACGGCGGATGTCACGGCGCATGTAACGGCGGATGTCACGGCGCGTGTCACGGCGGATGTCACGGCGGATGTCACGGCGGATGTCACGGCCGATGTCACGGCGGATGTCACGGCGGATGTCACGGCGGATGTCACGGCGGATGTCACGGCGCATGTCACGGCGCATGTCACGCGCGCCGCCAGCACCCGTGTAAGCGCCGCCGCCTCCCGGATACAGGCGGCGTCCGTGTTCACAGCCGAGGTGACGGTAACGGCGCCGCCACCATTTAATCTCCTCAACGCCGTGGATGCGGTCCATTTAAATCCCCTCCTGTGTTTGCTTCCAAGAAGGCTTAGGCTTATCTTGCCGAGTTCGCAGAACGTGAGATCCAATGGATTTCGTACCTACATTTCCCAGCAAACGTGATCAGCCCATCTTGAGCACAGATCAACCCGATCTCATGAACCAGGCCGAGTATCGAAGTCCATGAGGTGCCATCAATAAACGCGACCCAAATCACGGCACCAAGCAAGAATCAATGGCTGTCCCATGGAACTTCCGAGTGGACTGCAGGTTCATGACACCCGTAAGGTAGAATCAATCCGAGCCTGGTCTGATCGCGGTGTCCAACGCTTCCAGTGGCAACACCACCCGCCCACACACCACCAGGCATCAGCGGCAGCAGCGGGGGAGATGTGGCGACATCGACGGCAGCGGCTTCGGCAGCGGCTGCGGCAGCGGCGCCCATTACTCACCACCGGCCGGCTGGTCCGACCGCGTACAACGGCAGCCACAGGTAAGCCGGCTGGCCATACGGCGCTCCCGTGGCGCTCCCACGGCACCGCCGCAAGGGTGGAGACGACAGGCCGGCCGGCTGGACACATCCGGCCGCCCGCCTCCTCACAGCGAGGCCCCCCGCCTCCTCACGAGGCCGCCTCACCACGGCACACACGGCTTCAGCAGCGCCGACTCCTCACGATCGCCGCTCACAAGTGAGCTGAAAAACATCAGGCGGCGAGCTTCGACGACTTTTTGCGCCGACTTCACACAATCTACGCGCCGGACGTCCGGCGCAGTGTCTGTGGCGGTGTTCTGTCTCCAGGAAGACTACGACACGGCGACGCACTGCAGAGCCGTCCGTCACAACGTCCGTCCTGTCCGCCGCTGTGGGCTACTGCTGTGTACAGCCACTGCACAAGGTACACGGCTGCCTCCGGATGTTCCGACTCGGCGGCCGTCCCGGACTCAGTGGTCGCTTCTCACGCCGTCCGCGACTGAGGTGTTCCGGTCCGTCCGCGACTGAGGTGTTCCGGTCCGTCCGCGACTGAGGTGTTCCGGTCCGTCCGAGACTGAGGTGTTCCGGTCCGTCCGCGACTGAGGTGTTCCGGTCCGTCCGAGACTGAGGTGTTCCGGTCCGTCCGCGACTGAGGTGTTCCGGTCCGTCCGAGACTGAGGTGTTCCGGTCGGTCCGCGACTGAGGTGTTCCGGTCCGTCCGCGACTGAGGTGTTCCGGTCCGTCCGCCGACCCTGGTGTTCCGGTCCGTCCGCGACTGAGGTGTTCCGGTCCGTCCGAGACTGAGGTGTTCCGGTCCGTCCGCGTACCCTGGTGTTCCGGTCCGTCCGAGACTGAGGTGTTCCGGTCCGTCCGCGACTGAGGTGTTCCGGTCCGTCCGCGACTGAGGTGTTCCGGTCCGTCCGCGACTGAGGTGTTCCGGTCCGCCGAGACGAGGTGTTCCGGTCCGTCCGCGACTGAGGTGTTCCGGTCCGCCCGAGACTGAGGTGTTCCGGTCCGTCCGCCGTACCCTGGTGTTCCGGTCCGTCCGAGACTGAGGTGTTCCGGTCCGTCCGCCGTACCCTGAGGTGTTCCGGTCCGTCCGAGACTGAGGTGTTCCGGTCCGTCCGAGACTGAGGTGTTCCGGTCCGTCCGCGACTGAGGTGTTCCGGTCCGTCCGCGACTGAGGTGTTCCGGTCCGTCCGAGACTGAGGTGTTCCGGTCCGTCCGCGACTGAGGTGTTCCGGTCCGTCCGAGACTGAGGTGTTCCGGTCCGTCCGCGACTGAGGTGTTCCGGTCCGTCCGCCGTACCCTGGTGTTCCGGTCCGTCCGAGACTGAGGTGTTCCGGTCCGTCCGCGACTGAGGTGTTCCGGTCCGTCCGCGACTGAGGTGTTCCGGTCCGTCCGCGACTGAGGTGTTCCGGTCCGTCCGCGACTGAGGTTTTCCGGTCCGTCCGCGACTGAGGTGTTCCGGTCCGTCCGCGACTGAGGTGTTCCGGTCCGTCCGCGACTGAGGTGTTCCGGTCCGTCCGCGACTGAGGTGTTCCGGTCCGTCCGCGACTGAGGTGTTCCGGTCCGTCCGCGACTGAGGTGTTCCGGTCCGTCCGCGACTGAGGTTTTCCGGTCCGTCCGCGACTGAGGTTTTCCGGTCCGTCCGAGACTGAGGTGTTCCGGTCCGTCCGCGACTGAGGTGTTCCGGTCCGTCCGCCGTACCCTGGTAATCCCTTCCTCCGGGTGATTTATCCTATTCAATGTTCGCCACCACACCACTTCCAAAATCATCGTCCTACCCGGGTTCGCTTCCCTCGGCCATCCGTCCTCTCCGGTGGTTCGCTTTCCTCGGCCATCCGTCCTCCCCGGTGGTTCGCTTTCCTCGGCCATCCGTCCTCCCCGGTGGTTCGCTTTCCTCGGCCATCCGTCCTCCCCGGTGGTTCGCTTTCCTCGGCCATCCGTCCTCCCCGGTGGTTCACTTTCCTCGGCCATCTGTCCTCCCCGGTGGTTCGCTTTCCTCGGCCATCCGTTCTACCCGGTGGTTCACTTCCCTCGGCCATCCGTCCTACTCGGTGGTTCGCTTTCCTCGGCCATCCGTCCTCCCCGGTGGTTCGCTTTCCTCAGCCATCCGTCCTACCCGGTGGTTCACTTCCCTCGGCCATCCGTCCTCCCCGGTGGTTCGTTTTCCTCGGCCATCCGTCCTACCCGGGTTCACTTTCCTCGGCCATCCGTCCTACCCGGTGGTTCGCTTTCCTCGGCCATCCGTCCTCCCCGGTGGTTCACTTTCCTCGGCCATCCGTCCTTCCCGGGTTCACTTCCTTCGAATTTCCGTCCTCCCCGGTGGTTCGCTTTCCTCGATTACCCGTCCTCCCAGGAGGCTCACTTTCCTCGATCATCCGTCCTCCCCAGGGTCTCACTTTCCTCGGCCATCTGTCCTCCCCGGTGGTTCGCTTTCCTCGACCATCCGTCCGTCCCACCGGCTGCTCGGCTTCCTTTATCCACCGTGTCCGCCTCACTTCTGCCGTTCGTCTGCCACGTCCCGGCCCATTTGGCCAGCTCGTCCCACGTTCGTTAGTTCAGAGAGCTTCAGGCGCAGCGGCTACGCTGGCTGCTCGTCTGCTGTCTCCCCACTAATTGATACCTCCGTCCGTCTGCCGACTGATTTATCTCCCATTCGCCCGCCGCCTCCCGGCTGATTTATCTCCCATTTGTCCAACGCCCCATGCTGCTGATTTAATCCCACTCGTCCAGTCTACCAGCCGATTTTTCCCATTCGCCCACCGCCTCCCGGTTGATTTATCCCATCCGTCCACCGTCTGCCAAATACCAGACCACGTTAACACCGTTCGCTTTATATATTTTACTTCGATTTTACGAAACAACAGCTAACATGGCTATAAAAGCTTAAGGCGCATGTTGTCATAAAAATATGATTTATCGAATGCAGTACAATATGAGTTATGCGATCAATCAGAGCTCATGTTGATCTGACAGGGTTGATATCCGAGGCACCAGCTCCGTCCGCAGTGGCGGGTAGATCGCTGATAAGAGCATGCCTCCAAGAAAATCCAGTAGCCGTCCAGAACCAACAACACGAGAGTCGTCCGCTAAAACGTCAGAAATTCCGTTCGCGGTCGTTCAAAGCTTGGCATTTTCCTCGCCGGTGGAAAGTTCACATCCGCAAATCCACAGCGTCTGGGCGTGAACAGCTTGTCGGAAGGAAGCCACACAGGGCACCATCAATTGCGATGTTGTGACATCAGAGTGCTGTTTTCATGTGCTTACGTGCTATCACTGGCGATTGCATAATGCCCGAATCCAATTGGAAACATTGCACCCTGAGGACGGCAATCGCCGAAACGGCGGCAAATATAACACACGTGTGTAACTTGACACATCAATTCACGTCTCACTGACATCAAGTAATCGATCCAGCTGACTATGGCTGAAGATTCAAACACGACCGAAGTTGGCAGCATTGCTGCCATTTCCTGTCGTGCTATCTTGTTGTGCATGTAAGGCAATAGCTTTCATTCCATTGATAGCTCTCACTGGTTGCGACGGTTGTTTGCGTTCCGGGACTGCACCCCACACACGCACAATAGGCCGACGTTCCGGGACTGCACCCCACACACGCACAATAGGCCGACGTTCCGGGACTGCACCCCACACACGCACAATAGGCCGACGTTCCGGGACTGCACCCCACACACGCACAATAGGCCGACGTTCCGGGACTGCACCCCACACACGCACAATAGGCCGACGTTCCGGGACTGCACCCCACACACGCACAATAGGCCGACGTTCCGGGACTGCACCCCACACACGCACAATAGGCCGACGTTCCGGGACTGCACCCCACACACGCACAATAGGCCGACGTTCCGGGACTGCACCCCACACACGCACAATAGGCCGACGTCACGCCACGAGTTCGACTGTCAGCGTCAGTTAGAGTGGCCCATGTCTCCCATCGACTGGTGGCAGGTGGAGCTGGAGAGAGAGCATGTGCTGAGATTGGTGGCAGGTGGAGCTGGAGAGAGAGAGCATGTGCTGAGATTGGTGGCAGGTGGAGCTGGATAGAGAGCATGTGCTGAGATTGGTGGCAGGTGAAGCCGGAGAGCCAGCATGTGGTGACATTGGTGGCAGGTGGAGCTGGAGAGAGAGCATGTGCTGATATTGGTGGCAGGTGGAGCTGGAGAGAGAGAGCATGTGCTGAGATTGGTGGCAGGTGGAGCCGGAGAGGTAGCATGTGTTGATATTGGTGGCAGGTGGAGCTGGAGAGGTAGCATGTGCTGAGATTGGTTGCAGGTGGAGCCGGAGAGGTAGCATGTGGTGACATTGGTGGCAGGTGAAGCCGGAGAGCCAGCATGTGGTGACATTGGTGGCAGGTGAAGCCGGAGAGCCAGCATGTGGTGAGATTGGTGGCAGGTGGAGCCGGAGAGCCAGCATGTGGTGACATTGGTGGCAGGTGAAGCCGGAGAGCCAGCATGTGGTGACATTGGTGGCAGGTGGAGCCGGAGAGCCAGCATGTGTTGAGATTGGTGGCAGGTGGAGCCGGAGAGGTAGCATGTGGTGACATTGGTGGCAGGTGAAGCCGAGAGCCAGATGTGGTGACAAAAGGAGAGCCAGCATGTGGTGAGATTGGTGGCAGGTGGAGCCGGAGAGCCAGCATGTGGTGACATTGGTGGCAGGTGAAGCCGGAGAGCCAGCATGTGGTGACATTGGTGGCAGGGAAGCCGGAGAGCCGAGCATGTGGTGACATTGGTGGCAGGTGAAGCCGGAGAGCCAGCATGTGGTGACATTGGTGGCAGGTGGAGCCGGAGAGCCAGCTGTGGTGACATTGGAGCCGGAGAGCCAGCATGTGGTGACATTGGTGGCAGGTGGAGCCGGAGAGCCAGCATGCGGTGACATTGGTGGCAGGTGGAGCCGGAGAGCCAGTATGCGGTGACATTGTGATCAGATTCACATTCTGGGAGCGCGTGCTGTACATCCCAGTCGATCACAACGCTCCGTAACCAGCCGCCCCCGAGCGCGTATGTCGTGACGTCACAGTGCCCGGCGGGCCACAACGTCCGGCACCGACTGTCGGCCGGCACGCGGCACGGTCTCGTGCGGCTCCCGTGACGTCACAGACGCGGCACACGTGTCGCCGCGTCGGACGCCCGGCCGGCTGTCCCGTCCGCCGGCTGTCCCGTCCGCCGGCTGTCCCGTCCGTCGGACGCCCGGCCGGCTGTCCCGTCCGCCGGCTGTCCCGTCCGTCGGACGCCCGGCCGGCTGTCCCGTCCGCCGGCTGTCCCGTCCGCCGGACGCCCGGCCGGCTGTCCCGTCCGCCGGCTGTCCCGTCCGTCGGACGCCCGGCCGGCTGTCCCGTCCGCCACATTGTGCGTCCGTCACACGTGACGGTGTCACGTCGGACAGGTCCCGATATAGACTCCCGACCGGCCCCCGCCAACAATGGGTGGGCTGGGCTGGGCTGGGATGGGGTGGGATGGGGGTTTCCGCCTTCCGCCGCACACTCTGGCGGTGGCGGCGTCAGTGTCGGTGCGGCAATGGTCGGCACGATGCCGCCTGCCCAGCAGCTACCACCAGGCAGGTGAGTGGCCGAGATGGATTGGACGGAATGGAACGTCACAATTTCGCCGGACCATTGTCACGGTATCACCAGCGGGCGCCAAGTTCCCGGTGGTAGAACTTCGATTAGGTGTTGGTTTCCACGGAAATCTGGCCATTCCAGCACATTGGATGTTCGCAGGTGCCAGCTGAACCCGCAGCAACCGGCGCAGCAGGAAAGCCACCCGGGCCGGTCGCCAGCATCAGTAAGAGAGCACCACACCAGTGTCGGCTGCCACCTGTGCAGGCATGAGAGCCGCCAGCCGGCCCAAGATCGGCCGCCACACAAACCGAACGCAAAAACGGCGCACGCCGCCGCTCGTTTTGCCGCGCATCCACCGGAAAGCGATAAAGTGCGCGTGAAGAGTGCGTTCCCAGGCGTGGCCGTCCGCGGCCGCCTGGTGGTGCCGCACTCCCGCCACAGCTGACGACGCGTCGGCGCCGACCATCCCAGCCGGCCGAGCGACGGCGCGGCCTCCATCAGCTGGGCACCGGAAGCGCCAAACCGCCACGGCCACTTCCACACTTCGCGCGCGCGGGGGACGGGGCGGAGAGCGGGCGGAACTTAGCTAACGAGCGCTGTCATCGGCCGGCGGCGGTCTGCCTTTCTCCGGCGGCGGCGTTCCCAGGCGCGGCACGCGCAACACTGCAGCCGCCGTCGCGCACCTGGCGGGTCGGTGGGCGGGCGTGACCTGGCGCCGCCTGCTGTGTGGCCGCTGGGCCGTGGGCGCCGCCACGGACGACGACGGCTCCCCACCGGTGATCCGACGACACCGGGCGGCGAGCGTCACGCGCCGTGACGGCCCAGACCAGCGGGTACGTCCGGCAGACACCGGCGGCCACGCCCATCACACTGCCGGCTGCCTCGGCCGGTATACTTCCATACCACTTCCCCGCCACGCCTCGGCCGGTATACTTCCCCGCCACGCCTCGGCCGGTATACTTCCCCACCACTTCCCCGCCACGCCTCGGCCGGTATACTTCCCCGCCACGCCTCGGCCGGTATGCTTCCCCACCACGGCTCGGCCGGTATATTTCCCCGCCACGCCTCGGCCGGCATACTTCCCCGCCACGCCTCGGCCGGCATACTTCCCCGCCACACCCAGACAGCCCCCTACAACGCCACGGCTTGCACACCTCCCTACGATAGCGCAACCCGAGCAGCGCCGGCACCTCTGTCAGACGGACGCCACATAATCATCAATTCGCACTGCTGGCTCTTGATCTGATGGTAATCATCGGAGTGAGCCGTTTTCCACCGGCGTCCTGAAGCATACCCCACCTCCTGACCGGCACCGCATTGGCACACTGTGCCGCAGTACACCACGTCCACTAGCATGGCTTATCCTACGACGGACGGCCATCTACCCGCTCACGGAGATCGTAGATCTGTGTGATGTTCGACCATGTAAATGGAGGGTTCTTCCCATGTGACGCCATCGGTGAGCTGGCCGCCTTGCGTAGCTTGTGTAGCTTGTGTAGCTTGTGTAGCTAGTCGGCTTGTGTCGCCGTGTGTAGCAATGCATGTTCCCAATGTCCTCGTTTTTTTCGTATGCTTTGTGGAATTTGAACATAGACTAAGGTTGAGTTTCTGCACCACATCAATATAACTACAAAACGATTGCTTGAGTCGGTAGCGGACAGTCGATCACGAGCGCTGGTAAATTGGATCGGTGTATTGAGTTGTTTTGAACAACACCGATATCCTGTCGACAAAGAGGTACCCTTGGTTGCAAAACAACGCATGTGGTGCGGGCTAATCAATACTTCAAACCATTCGACCACAATGCCTGTGCGCAAACAATTGTCATTTGTTCTAATCCTCATGACCTCTGTATCCGCAAGCGAATTGTCGTCCAACCACCAAATGCATCCTTCCCACCATGCAAAAACGGCGCATCTTATCAAGTAGCGGGACACATATATTTAGCAGCATCTATTATGTTCCGAGGTGTGCGGTGTTATATTACGACGAATTGGTGGGGCTTTGTGGGGGCTTTTTGGTGAAGATTACGGACAACAAAAAAATGGTGATATAAATTGACAAGCGGTGAACATATCAGCGTCGGTAGACACGCATGCATTGTGAACGTTTCGAGCGTATGCTACCGTCGGCGTGGGGCGGTGGGGTTGAGTGGCCACGACGGTCCATCTAGGACGGCAGACCCGAGTTGCCTGACCGATGCACGAGGTCACGCCTCCCCCCCGGAGTCGGTGTGCGGCAGCACGGCGGACAAACCCACTCAGCCAGTAACGGCGCCACTGGGCACCGCTGCACTGGGCACCTACACTGGGCACCGCTGCACTAGGTGGCGCATCTCCAGCAGTCCGCCCCGCCAGCTGCCGGCCGAGCGGAACACCAGTAGCACGGCTGAGGGGGCCGCCGCTCAAGTGTGAGACGGGTACCACGAACACCGCCGCCCGGTGTGGGCGGCCATTACTAGACAACGGATCAACACGGAGCGGCAGCCGCCGACCCCGTCCACCCTGCCGTCGTTCAGCTGCGCTGCTCTCGTCTCGCCTCGCCTCGCCGACGCGTCGTCGAGACGGCGCGACAGCACAGCCCGACACCATCGCACCCATTGGTCACGTGTGAGGCACCAGCACACAGCACAGGCGTGTAATCAGCAATTCGGCGTATTTAGATGTAAACCAACACGCGCTGCCACAACGCCAACGGCCACGCGACCCGCAGCGCCAGCGAGCCGGCGCATCTCGGACGGCGGCGGCAGCGATTGCCATCCGAGCCGAGCTTATCGACAGCTGCAGCGTGCAAGTGGCGTGCACGCTGCCGTTCCGGTCGTTGGGCTCGCGGCCGCTCCTCCGGCTCCCTGGCGACCAGCCGGCCAAAACTGCGCACAAGCCCAGCCCACGGGAATCCGACACGGCGAGCTGTCGGCGAACGACGACAAAACGCCGCTCACACTGCCCCATGCGACGGGCGTGGCAGCGCAGAACGATATCGTGTGGGGATTTGTCGCTGTCTTCGCGGTATGAAGACGAATGCACGAGATCGGCGTGGGCTCTTGGAGAGGGCGCAGTGTGGCCGGCCGAGCACGTGGACCGCTGCCGGACACGCAGAGCCCAGTTCACGAGGACTGCCGCCGAGTGGATGGTGTCTGCGGCGGACAGTCATCGAGCTGGTCCGGCGGCGGCGGGGCGGAGCGGCCGTACACCTGGCCCAGCATGTCGGGCGGGTGGGACGGTTCGCCTGTTGCCATGCGGAGCTGCCGCGCGGACGCCGGAGAGGAGCGCCGCCGCTCCGGTGGTGCGGAACGGCCGCTTTTTTGTGGGGGGGAGTGTGAAGAGTCGGAGCGCCGCACGTCCAATGACACGCCTGATTCGAACACGTAGATTACACGGCGTCTGAGTGTACGACATCCGAGGACCAACCGACGACCATCTGAGGACTTGACTTATCCGTTGGAATTCAGGAATTAAGCGGAGCGAGCATGTGCAAGACAGCCTGACTAAAGTTCGCAGCAATATTTGCGGCAGTTTGTGGGCCTGAGATAGGGACAACTTAGCGTCATGACTGTGTGGAGCATGTAGCTTCTTAGGTGTGAGCCAGAAAGATGGCGCGTTTGCTAATACAACTATTGGAGTTTGCAAGTCGTCCGGAGTATTTAACGGCAACACATAAAGACACCAGGGCACCGAATCACTTCTGGCCGCGTTTATGGGCGTCGAATGGCCTGCCCTTCAGCGCCTGGGCGCCTTAATCACCACGTGGGCCGCAGTACGGCGCCACTGGATCACACCAACCGTCTGCAAATGTCAGACTGGGGTGGAAGCGGCCACTGTGGGGAGTGGTGAGATGATGACCAGCGGCATGGTGAGATGATGACCAGAGGCATGGTGAGATGATGACCAGAGACGCGGGGCGGGGACAGCGGAGGCACGGGGCGGGAGTGCTACCTTGGTACCGATGATGCTGCTGAGTCGCCGGGTCAGACCGTGTCGCAGAGGGGGGGGGGGGGGGGGGGGGGGGAGGTCATCTTGGTACCGATGATGCTGCTGAGTCGCCGGGTCACACCGTGTCGCAGACACGAGGAGAGGGACAGGGGAGGGCGGGAGTGTCACCTTGATAAAGCTGATGCTGCTGAGTCGCCGGGTCACACCGTGTCGCAGACACGAGGAGAGGGACAGGGGAGGGCGGGAGTGTCACCTTGATAAAGCTGATGCTGCTGAGTCGCCGGGTCACACCGTGTCGCAGACACGAGGAGAGGGACAGGGGAGGGCGGGAGTGTCACCTTGATAAAGCTGATGCTGCTGAGTCGCCGGATCAGCCCGGGTCGCACCACGGCCGCCAGCGTGAACATGCTGAACCTGGGAGCGGCCAGCCCGCTGACGGGGCCGTCTCCGGTGGGGCTGTCCGGCAGCATTGTGGCGCCGGGGCGCCGCGCCACACCGCACCGCGCCGCACCGTATCTCACCGCACCGCACCGCACCGCACCGCACCGCACCGCACCGCACCGCACGGCCGTCCGGGAGGCCGCCGGCCGCGCCACTGACGACCCAACAAAGTTGCCGCGACGCGACGCGCGCCGCCGCTCGCACGCGCCGCCCCCTCCACCGCCGCCGTCGCCGTCAGCTGCACACGACGACGACGGCGGCGGCGGCACCGAGTAAGCGCGCGCGTGTGTGTGGGGGTGTGTGCGCGTGTGTGGTGTGTGACTTCTCACGCCACGAGAAGCAGGACAGAGACCTGCCTGTCAGCCTCTCACGCCTCGGCGTGATGGCGGCCATTGGTGGCTATTGGCTTCACGACGCATCGACTGTCTTACGACTTACGACTGCCTCGAGTCATATAGCGCCGCCAACCTCTCAGCCGGATTGATCGCGGGCGAAGAGTAGCGACAGGTGGGACTCGAACCGGCGACCTTTCGGTTGGGAGACGCGCACCTTGCCCTTGGACTACTCGCCACCCGCGTGGTGGGTTGTGAGCCGTCTGTCAATGTGGGGATGACCTCGCATCGGATGGTGTGGAGTGATCCGCCTGCCATAGCGTGGCGGTGATGGCCCCAGCCAGTCCCAGCTGCCGGCCACTCGACTCTGCGACTGCGGACGCGACAGCGTCCTGACGCACTTCTGTAGGTCTTGTAGGCATAGGTTTTGCTCTGTAGGAGATCTTGTAAGTAGGCTTCGTTCTGTATGTTTTGTAAGCATAGATTTTCGATATTGGTTTATCCATGCTATCCCGACAGCCAACAGAGAATTCACCAAGAGCATGAAAAATTAATTAAATAAACTAGCTGACGGGCACAAAAGCAAGGTCACAAAGAAACACCTATGAAGTGCGGATACGTAATGCCAGAGTGCCGACCCGCCGGACCCGCCGGCGAGCCGACCGACACTGCCGGTTACGACAGCACTGCAGGTCGCCCCGTACCGCGCGTGTGACCCGACACGTCCCAGGGCGTGCCCGCCGCCACCCCGTCACTGACGCTGTGGCACACCACCCTCGGGTGGGCTTTCTCCACCAAGCGCCTCCCACACCGACAGACACAGACACCGGCACCGCCACACGGCATCGCCACACGGCACATGGCCCACGGCCCACGGCCCACGACCCACGACCCATGGTCCGGGGCCCACGGCTCACGGCCCACGACCGACCGGCAGAGCGAAGGCGGTGTCTCCACCTGATGTTGATGCGGCCAGCAGGACTGGAGTGTCAACATCTACAGCTGGCACCACTCGGGAGTCGCCGTGGCTACGCGGCCGAACATCGTCATACGAGTGCAAACAGCGATCGAGTGGACGCATTACCGCCGGGGATAGGGTGGGGCCGTCATAGTGATGACGTCAGCAGTGGCGGGGTCACTGGGCGGAGAGCGGCAGCGCTGGTCCGGGGGAAGTGTACCACCGCTCCGGAGACAGGACGCCGCCACTGTTCCGGAGACAGGGTACTGCTGCTCCGGGAACAGGGCATTACCGCACCGCTGGATACAGGGCACCACTGCTCCGGAGACAGGAAGCCTTTATTGGGAGTCAGGCTGTCCGGGAGAGCCAGGAGGCCACCACTGGGGAGTCAGGCTGTCCGGGAGAGACAGGAGGCCACCACTGGGGAGTCAGGCTGCCCGGGAGACAGGAGGCCACCACTGGGGAGTCAGGCTGCCCGGGAGAGACAGGAGGCCACCACTGGGGAGTCAGGCTGCCCGGGAGAGACAGGAGGCCACCACTGGGGAGTCAGGCTGTCCGGGAGAGACAGGAGGCCACCACTGGGGAGTCAGGCTGTCCGGGAGAGACAGGAGGCCACCACTGGGGAGTCAGGCTGTCCGGGAGAGCCAGGAGCAGGGCAGCATCATTGGCCCGTGACCGGCCCGCGCCAATCGGCCACCCGCCGCCCGCTAACGAGTCGGCCACACTGCGTGCCGACAAAAAGTCGCCAGACACGGCGCGTCGTGAGCTCGGTGATTCCTTTCATCAAGGCGCCGCGTCACAGCCGCACTCAAGGCCAAGGCGAAGGGCACCGCAGCGAGTGTTCAGCACCGCGGCGAGAGGCGCACATCACCATCGGCCGGCACCAGCTCCCGATGGCGAGGCCGGCCGGCGCGGAAACAACCTGCCCACCTCTGGTGGTTTCCGTTCTCGGGCCTCTCGTCCGATCCGGCTCCAACACTATTCGGCCGCACCGTCAATGTTGGTCATCACGTGGCGTGACGTGACATCGGCACGCGACACGCCCACTCGACAACCGTCGGGCGTCACGTGACGCCGAGATACCACGTGACGTGACGTGACCGGCGCGGCTCCAGCCGGCCCACCGTGGCCGTCCCGGCGGACGTCAGACGTCAGTTAGTTAGCTAGTTTGGCCTTAGGGCGCTCCGACCAGACGTCAGACGGCAGACGGCAGACGCTGCCGCCGCCGGCGGAGGCTGCACGTGGCAGGACACCGTCAGTGGCGGTGGCGTCCCACACGTGCTACCGCCCGGCCCCCGGGCGTCGCCGTCGCCCGGAGACTGCAGCCGAGCACAGCACGGCAACACCAGCACGTGGGAGGAGTCGGGCCGGTACCGTCGACACAGCACGACAACACCAGCACGTGGGAGGAGTCGGGCCGGTACCGTCTACATAGCACAGCAACATCAGCAGTGGGAGGAGTCGGGCCGGTACCGTCAACACAGCACGACAACATCAGCACGTGGGAGGAGTCGGGCCGGTACCGTCGACACTGCACGACAACACCAGCACGTGGGAGAGGTCGGGCCGGTACCGTCGACACAGCAAGACAACACCAGCACGTGGGAGGAGTCGGGCCGGTGCCGTCGACACAGCACGACAACACCAGCACGTGGGAGGAGTCGGGCCGGTACCGTCGACACAGCACGACAACACCAGCACGTGGGAGGAGTCGGGCCGGTACCGTCGACACAGCACGACAACACCAGCACGTGGGAGAGGTCGGGCCGGTACCGTCGACACAGCACGACAACACCAGCACGTGGGAGAGGTCGGGCCGGTACCGTCGACACAGCACGACAACACCAGCACGTGGGAGGAGTCGGGCCGGTACCGTCGACACAGCACGACAACACCAGCACGTGGGAGGAGTCGGGCCGGTACCGTCGACACAGCACGACAACACCAGCACGTGGGAGGAGTCGGGCCAGTACCGTCGACACAGCACGACAACACCAGCACGTGGGAGGAGTCGGGCCGGTACCGTCGACACAGCACAACAACACCAGCACGTGGGAGAGGTCGGGCCGGTACCGTCGACACAGCACGACAACACCAGCACGTGGGAGAGGTCGGGCCGGTACCGTCGACACAGCACAACAACACCAGCACGTGGGAGGAGTCGGGCCGGTACCGTCGACACTGCACGACAACACCAGCACGTGGGAGAGGTCGGGCCGGTACCGTCGACACAGCACGGCAACACCAGCACGTGGGAGAGGTCGGGCCGGTACCGTCAACACAGCACGACAACACCAGCACGTGGGAGAGGTCGGGCCGGTACCGTCGACACAGCACGACAACACCAGCACGTGGGAGAGGTCGGGCCGGTACCGTCGACACAGCACGACAACACCAGCACGTGGGAGGAGTCGGGCCGGTACCGTCGACACAGCACGACAACACCAGCACGTGGGAGGGGTCGGGCCGGTACCGTCGACACAGCACGACAACACCAGCACGTGGGAGGAGTCGGGCCGGTACCGTCAACACAGCACGACAACACCAGCACGTGGGAGGAGTCGGGCCGGTACCGTCGACACAGCACGACAACACCAGCACGTGGGAGAGGTCGGGCCGGTACTGTCGACACAGCACGACAACACCAGCACGTGGGAGGAGTCGGGCCGGTACCGTCGACACAGCACAACAACACCAGCACGTGGGAGAGGTCGGGCCGGTACCGTCAACACAGCACGGCAACACCAGCACGTGGGAGAGGTCGGGCCGGTACTGTCGACACAGCACGGCAACACCAGCACGTGGGAGAGGTCGGGCCGGTACTGTCGACACAGCACGACAACACCAGCACGTGGGAGAGGTCGGGCCGGTACTGTCGACACAGCACGGCAACACCAGCACGTGGGAGAGGTCGGGCCGGTACTGTCGACACAGCACGACAACACCAGCACGTGGGAGAGGTCGGGCCGGTACCGTCGACACAGCACGACAACACCAGCACGTGGGAGGAGTCGGGCCGGTACCGTCGACACAGCACGACAACACCAGCACGTGGGAGGAGTCGGGCCGGTACTGTCGACACAGCACGGCAACACCAGCACGTGGGAGAGGTCGGGCCGGTACCGTCGACACAGCACAACAACACCAGCACGTGGGAGAGGTCGGGCCGGTACTGTCGACACAGCACGACAACACCAGCACGTGGGAGAGGTCGGGCCGGTACCGTCGACACAGCACGGCAACACCAGCACGTGGGAGAGGTCGGGCCGGTACCGTCAACACAGCACGACAACACCAGCACGTGGGAGAGGTCGGGCCGGTACCGTCGACACAGCACGACAACACCAGCACGTGGGAGAGGTCGGGCCGGTACCGTCGACACAGCACAACAACACCAGCACGTGGGAGAGGTCGGGCCGGTTCCGTCGACACAGCACAACACCAGCACGTGGGAGAGGTCGGGCCGGTACCGTCGACACAGCACGGCAACACCAGCACGTGGGAGGAGTCGGGCCGGTACCGTCAACACAGCACGACAACACCAGCACGTGGGAGAGGTCGGGCCGGTACCGTCGACACAGCACGACAACACCAGCACGTAGGAGAGGTCGGGCCGGTACCGTCGACACAGCGCAACAACACCAGCACGTGGGAGAGGTCGGGCCGGTTCCGTCGACACAGCACAACACCAGCACGTGGGAGAGGTCGGGCCGGTACCGTCGACACAGCACGGCAACACCAGCACGTGGGAGAGGTCGGGCCGGTACCGTCAACACAGCACGACAACACCCGCACGTGGAAGAGGTCGGGCCGGTACCGTCGACACAGCACGACAACACCAGCACGTGGGAGAGGTCGGGCCGGTACCGTCGACACAGCACAACAACACCAGCACGTGGGAGAGGTCGGGCCGGTACCGTCGACACAGCACGACAACACCAGCACGTGGGAGAGGTCGGGCCGGTACCGTCGACACAGCACGACAACACCAGCACGTGGGAGGAGTCGGGCCGGTACCGTCGACACAGCACGACAACACCAGCACGTGGGAGAGGTCGGGCCGGTACCGTCGACACGGAGCTGTCGGCCTGACAAGCGGGCCGACGGGCCTCGGCTCCAGCCAGCCAGGACCGGGAAGACAATAGCCGCCGCCGGCTGAAGCCATCGATCGCTGCTCGTCTCGTCTGCCATATCGAGTGCGGCGCATGATACAGGCAGTATGCTCCGCCAGACCGACAGTCTGGTCCGCTGGACCGACAGTTTAAAGTCCGATCCGCAGCACCGGCTGCCCGCCGTCGCCAGCTGGTCACGAGTATTCGAGTCACGACTGGGTTCGTCCCTCGAGTCACGTCTGTGCCGGATTGTCGAGGCACGGCACTGCTACCCACTCCAGTGGAGTGTTAGCCAACTGTAGACCGACGCACGGCACGGCCCACACCGAGCCACACGGCGCAGCCCACACCGAGCCACACAGCACGGCCCACATCGAGACACACGGCCCACACCGAGACACACAGCACGGCCCACACCGAGACACACGGCGCAGCCCACACCGAGCCACAGGCGCCGCCCACACCGAGCCACACGGCGCAGCCCACACCGAGACACACGGCGCAGCCCACACCGAGACACGGCGCAGCCTACACGAGCCACACGGCGCAGCCTACACCGAGCCACACGGCGCAGCCTACACCGAGACACACGGCCCACACCGAGACACACGGCGCAGCCTACACCGAGCCACACGGCGCAGCCTACACCGAGCCACACGGCGCAGCCTACACCGAGCCACACGGCGCAGCCCACACCGAGACACAGGCCCACACCGAGACACAGGCGCAGCCCACACCGAGCCACACGGCGCAGCCTACACCGAGCCACACGGCGCAGCCTACACCGAGCCACACGGCGCAGCCCACACCGAGACACACGGCCCACACCGAGACACACGGCGCAGCCCACACCGAGCCACACGGCGCAGCCTACACCGAGCCACACGGCGCAGCCTACACCGAGCCACACAGCATGGCCCACATCGAGACACACGGCCCACACCGAGACACGGCGCAGCCCACACCGAGCCACACGGCGCAGCCTACACCGAGCCACACGGCGCAGCCTACACCGAGCCACACAGCATGGCCCACGTCGAGACACACGGCCCACACCGAGACACACGGCGCAGCCCACACCGAGCCACACGGCGCAGCCTACACCGAGCCACACGGCGCAGCCTACACCGAGCCACACAGCATGGCCCACATCGAGACACACGGCCCACACCGAGACACACGGCGCAGCCCACACCGAGCCACACGGCGCAGCCCACACCGAGCCACACGGCGCAGCCCACACCGAGCCACACGGCGCAGCCCACACCGAGACACACGGCGCAGCCCACACCGAGACACACGGCGCAGCCCACACCGAGACACACGGCGCAGCCCACACCGAGACACCGGCGCAGCCCACACCGAGACACACGGCGCAGCCCACACCGAGACACACGGCGCAGCCCACACCGAGACACACGGCGCAGCCCACACCGAGACACACGGCGCAGCCCACACCGAGACACACGGCGCAGCCCACATCGAGACACACGGCGCAGCCCACACCGAGACACACGGCGCAGCCCACACCGAGACACACGGCCCACACCGAGCCACACAGCAGGCCCACGCCGAGACACACGGCGCAACCCACACCGAGACACAGGCGCAGCCCACACCGAGACACAGGCCCACACCGAGCCACAAGCACGGCCCACGCCGAGACACACGGCGCAGCCCACACCGAGACACACGGCGCCAGCGCCGACCGCACTCTCACGCGGCGCGCTTTTTCCGCCACGTCTGTGGTGGCGACACCGGCAGCGGGTCTGTGGCGGCGACACCGGCAGCAGGTCTGTGGCGGCGACACCGGCAGCGGGTCTGTGGCGGCGACACCGGCAGCGGGTCTGTGGCGGCGACACCGGCAGCGGGTCTGTGGCGGCGACACCGGAAGCGGGTCTGTGGCGGCGGCGACACCGCAGCGGGACTGTGGTGGCGACACCGGCAGCGGGTCTGTGGTGGCGACACCGGCAGCGGGTCTGTGGCGGCGACACCGGCAGCGGGTCTGTGGCGGCGGCGACACCGGCAGCGGGTCTGTGGTGGCGACACCGGCAGCGGGTCTGTGGCGGCGACACCGGCAGCGGGTCTGTGGTGGCGACACCGGCAGCGGGTCTGTGGCGGCGACACCGGCAGCGGGTCTGTGGCGGCGACACCGGCAGCAGTCTGTGGCGGCGACACCGGCAGCGGGTCTGCGGCGGCGACACCGGCAGCGGGTCTGCGGCGGAGACACCGGCAGCAGGTCTGCGGCGGCGACACCGGCAGCAGTCTGCGGCGGCGACACCGGCAGCAGTCTGCGGCGGCGACACCGGCAGCGGGTCTGCGGCGGCGACACCGGCAGCAGTCTGTGGCGGCGACACCGGCAGCGGGTCTGCGGCGGCGACACCGGCAGCGGGTCTGTGGCGGCGACACCGGCAGCAGTCTGTGGCGGCGACACCGGCAGCGGGTCTGTGGCGGCGACACCGGCAGCGGGTCTGTGGCGGCGACACCGGCAGCGGGTCTGCGGCGGCGACACCGGCAGCGGGTCTGTGGTGGCGACACCGGCAGCAGTCTGCGGCGGCGACACCGGCAGCAGGTTGGCGCCAGGTCGCCACGCGCCGCCACAGTCGGCGTCGCCGTCACATTGTCCACGCGTGTCACGACCCATCGAGCGTGACGGCCGCGGCGCGTGCAACGCCGCGCCCGCCAGCCGCCGGGAACGTCCGTTGCACCCGGCCGGTATGGCGCCGTACTCACACCGCCAGAGGGTGCGCCTGACCAGGGGCGGCCTGCAGTGCCGCCCCCTGCTGGGTATCGACTCACCGGGCTGGGCAGCCCACGAGCACGCGTAGCGGAACATGCGGCCGTGTCTGGGGATGTCACTGGGCATGCCGCGTCCGGCCGCTGGACATGTCCGGGCGGGTGGGTTGACATGTCCGGGCGGGTGGGTTGACATGTCCGGGCGGGTGGGTTGACATGTCCGGGCGGGTGGGTTGACATGTCCGGGCGGGTGGGTTGACATGTCCGGGCGGGTGGGTGGACATGTCCGGGCGGGTGGGTGGACATGTCCGGGCGGGTGGGTTGACATGTCCGGGCGGGTGGGTTGACATGTCCGGGCGGGTGGGTTGCTTCGGGTTGATGTTTGCATCACGCTTTACCTACGGTCCACCAAACACGGATATGCATGATGCATTCAAACCAAAAATAAAGGCAGGGGAACGGCAGTGAAGACGGCCTCGAGTTAGGCAATCAGATCACCACACAAAGGAAGTGTAAATCAAACAGAGATACAAGTTGTTTATTTAACATGTGTTTGTTTCAACTTGTCTACAGAGTATGATCCATCTATTACTGAGTAGTATTTAGACAGCCCATTGGTTTGTTAGTCCACGGACTCAAAATGAACTCAATGCTTTCTTTTCCTCTCCATATCATCTGACGGTTCTGGACCTTACACAGATGTACCTGTAGTCAAGCCCTTTATGAAGTCCCTGGTGTGATCGTGTGGTGTGGAGACGTCATCACCGCTCTCCCCCAATCCAAAGACTCTCAGGACAATTGAAACAATCCTGGATAGTCACAAGACAGCAACAACATAGTTTTCAGGCGGTGTCTCGACAACCTAAGACAGTTATAAACCAATATGTAGACAGTACAAAGATAGTCTGAAGACGCCCTCAGTAAGGCGCGATAATAATCTGGGACGATAACAATCATAAACCAGTCCCAACACGGTTTCGAGACGGACATGAAACGTCGATACAACATCCCAAGTCAGTGGCAAAGCAGTCTTGAGACGGTCGGTATGGCTCACGCTATGGCAGTCTATGACGGACGAACTCTTCATTGACTGCCATACAATGCGATAATAGTTCCAAAACAGCTCCAGAAGTATCAAAACGGTTCCGAGACGAGCTCCAGCGTCTCGCTGCGGCAGGAAAACAATCCCAAGTGCCATGACATTAAACAAATCGTCAGACAGTCCATCAGCAGCGGGAGGCCACCCGTCGCCGGACAAAAAAGCCTCGCCTAACGCAAACGTCCCAACAAGTCCAATCAGTGGCTATTGAGCAGGCGCAGCGCGGATCGCCGCCGGCCGCCTCGGCTGTGACGGCACGCGGCGCCACGTGTGACGGCACGTGGCGCCGCGTGCCGTCACACGTGGCGCCACGGCGGTCTGGCACGTGGCAGCCACGCAGTGCGCCAGGACCGGCCGCCGGTCCACGAACACCGCCACAGCTGACGCGGTAAATGGTACCCCTCACCGGGGGATCGTTAGTTAATTCGTTGGTTGATTGGTTGGTTGGTTGGTTGGTTGGTTAGCTAGTTAGTTGGTTAGCCAGCTAGCTAGCTGGTTAGTTAGTTGGTTGGTTAGCTAGTTGGGTTTTAGGGCGCTTCGACTGGCCATTCGCGTCCATCAACGGTGGATTGGCGCGACGGGCCCACCCGTGTCTCACGACGTCATCGAGGGAACCAGCTAAACAGAACCAATGTTGGTTGGTTGGTTATTTGAGTTTTAGGGCGCATCGACAAGGTTTGGTCACTTAGCGCCCATAAACAGAACCAATGTTGGCGAATCGAATGCAACATACTGTCTGGCTCATACGGCAAGCCACGCTTAAAATGTTTTTCATCTGCCATCACCTTCCGGCGTGTGTTGTGCTGTCGCTCATTTTTCGATGTCTGTTTTGTCGCCTTCACACTGACGACGATTGCTGTACGAAATAGCATTGTAAATGCACGCGCGTTACAAGTGCTGCCGAAATAACGGCTAACTGAACCGGCACTTCCCACTTCCGCGCAGTGTTTCGTCTGCTCTGCACATGCCCACCGACGCCACCCCAGCAGCAGCGCCAGCAGCAGGTCAGCGCGCTCTCCCGCCACCCGTCCGCGCCGCGTCTGCCGGCGGTCACACGACACGGACCGGCCGCAGCCAGCCGCACCTGATGGTCGTCTGTCGGGCGGTGGACGTGCGGCCGCTCCCGGCACCACTGCTGCCATCTGTGATCGAACGGCCCAACTAGCGCCATGCCGCCGCCAGCCACACGGTGGCCGCGGAGAAGGGAGATGATGAGGAACCGGCCAGCAGGTGGCGAGGGCGAGGGCTTGGGCGATAAATGTATATGTAGAGGTAGAGGTAGAGGTAGAGGTAGAGGTAGATGAAGATGCAGAGGCAGAGGTAGATGCAGATGCAGATGCAGATGCAGATGCAGATGCAGATGCAGATGCAGATGCAGATGTAGAGGCAGAGGCAGACATAGAGGCAGATGAAGAGGTAGAGGTCCAGGTCGAGGTCGAGCTATAGGTAGAGATAGACGGGAGAGAGCGAGAGAGAGGGATATGTGAGCATGTGTAACAGTAAGCCAAAGAGGAAGAACAGGTGGAAGATGAGTAATATAAATATAGGTGACGGAACAGGAGGGAACAGTATGTAGTTGGGTAATAGTGCTGGAGCGCTGGGAAAGAGCATATGAATAGGTGGTGGAACTAGAAGTGGAGCAGGTGCATAGGAAGCAGTACCGCAGACGGATCAGCATATGGGCAAGTAGCAGGCTACCGGGAGCTGCAGGTGTACAATAAGTATCAATTTTATGGATCAATTACGGGACACGAAGAAAGAGCACAGGGAGAAGCAAGTAAAAAATGAGCAGCAGGAGCAATGAGATCAAGTACGGAACAGGGAACAGACCAGTGATGGTAAAGAACACTAACAAGCCAGTGGTGAGGAGGTATATAAGCTAGCAGAGTGACAGCAAAAATCACCGCACCATAATACAGAAGAGAAACATAGGAGAGAAGAGGAGGGGAAAAGGAATGGAGGAGACATAGATAGCTTGATCGACCAACGATAGATTCTGGAGCAGTTGGAGTAGTGGAGAGAGAACAGGTCATTAGAAATGCAGACGAGGAAGATCGACGACGGAAGTGTAGTGAGATCACTGGAGATGGAGAAAGGCCAGATCGACAGAGTGATCGGGAACATATCTACAGAGGGTGGGACAGGATGATGTAGAAGCGGACGACTGGCGGCTCCGCCAGACGTCGGCTGGTGTAGGTGGCACCGCCACGTGACAGGTGGGGGATTCCGGGGCCCGGCGGGTGGTGTGGGTGGCACGCACGTGACAGGTGGGGATTCCACTGGCGGCACCGTCGGCTGGGTGGGGGATTCCCACTGGCGGCACCGTCGGCTGGTGTGGGTGGCACCGCCACGTGACAGGTGGGGGATTCCACTGGCGGCACCGTCGGCTGGTGTAGGTGGCACCGCCACGTGACAGGTGGGGGATTCCACTGGCGGCACCGTCGGCTGGTGTAGGTGGCACTGCCACGTGACAGGTGGGGGATTCCACTGGCGGCACCGTCGGCTGGTGTAGGTGGCACTCGGACAGGTGGGGGATTCCACTGGCGGCACCGTCGGCTGGTGTAGGTGGCACCGCCACGTGACAGGTGGGGGATTCCACTGGCGGCACCGTCGGCTGGTGTGGGTGGCACCGCCACGTGACAGGTGGGGGATTCCACTGGCGGCACCGTCGGCTGGTGTAGGTGGCACCACCACGTGACAGGTGGGGATTCCACTGGCGGCACCGTCGGCTGGTGTAGGTGGCACCGCCACGTGACAGGTGGGGGATTCCACTGGCGGCACCGTCGGCTGGTGTAGGTGGCACCGCCACGTGACAGGTGGGGGATTCCACTGGCGGCACCGTCGGCTGGTTGGGGGACCCCCACGTGACAGGTGGGGATTCCACTGGCGGCACCGTCGGCTGGTGTAGGTGGCACCGCCACGTGACAGGTGGGGATTCCACTGGCGGCACGGGTTGGCACGTCGGCTGGTGTAGGTGGCACCGCCACGTGACAGGTGGGGATTCCACTGGCGGCACCGTCGGCTGGTGTAGGTGGCACTGCCACGTGACAGGTGGGGGATTCCACTGGCGGCACCGTCGGCTGGTGTGGGTGGCACTGCCACGTGACAGGTGGGGATTCCACTGGCGGCACCGTCGGCTGGTGTGGTGGCACCGCCACGTGACAGGTGGGGATTCCACTGGCGGCACCGTCGGCTGGTGTAGGTGGCACCGCCACGTGACAGGTGGGGGATTCCACTGGCGGCACCGTCGGCTGGTGTGGTGGCACCGCCACGTGACAGGTGGGGATTCCACTGGCGGCACCGTCGGCTGGTGTGGGTGGCACCGCCACGTGACAGGTGGGGATTCCACTGGCGGCACCGTCGGCTGGTGTGGGGCACGCCACGTGACAGGTGGGGGATTCCACTGGCGGCACCGTCGGCTGGTGTGGGTGGCACCGCCACGTGACAGGTGGGGATTCCACTGGCACCGTTTTGGTGTGGCGGTTTGGTGGGGCGACCGTCGGCTGGTGTGGTGGCACCGCCACGTGACAGGTGGGGATTCCACTGGCGGCACCGTCGGCTGGTGTGGTGGCACCGCCACGTGACAGGTGGGGGATTCCACTGGCGGCACCGTCGGCTGGTGTGGGTGGCACCGCCACGTGACAGGTGGGGGATTCCACTGGCGGCACCGTCGGCTGGTGTAGGTGGCACCACCACGTGACAGGTGGGGATTCCACTGGCGGCACCGTCGGCTGGTGTAGGTGGCACCGCCACGTGACAGGTGGGGGATTCCACTGGCGGCACCGTCGGCTGGTGTAGGTGGCACCACCACGTGACAGGTGGGGGATTCCACTGGCGGCACCGTCGGCTGGTGTAGGTGGCACTGCCACGTGACAGGTGGGGGATCCGGCTATCGGCTGAAACTTAGATACAATTATACTGGCATGCATTGAGGAGAATAGGAGGGGGATTTTCCATGCAAAACCCGAGCAAGAACTACTGGTATTCTTCAGATGCATAGACATTTTCGGGGTAGTATGGCTACATGGGGCCAGCATTGAAAACATACCATTGCTCAACAAACAATATCCACAAACGTATTTCGGTTGACCTCAAACATTCAACATCACAGTTACAATTGCTTCACGTTTTTAGCTCACCTAGAGCAACTTCACAACGAAGATGTTCAATAGCTTTACATTACACCTCAAATTACCCACATCGTATTAAGACGGGTGCCCCATGTGGGCTAGCAGTGAGAGCGACGAGTCTTTGTTCCCACACTAACATGCACGCATCACAGGCCACATGATAAAAGCAAGGTTAGATGGGCGGGGTACCAAACCCCAAGAGGGGTGTCCAATGTGGGCTAGCAGTGAAAGCGAGGAGACTTTGTTCCCACACTAACAGTTGCGGATCACAGGCCACAGAATACAAGCAAGGCTAGGTGGGCGGGGGTGCCCGCGGCGTAGTCGACTCAAATCGGTGGCGGGCTGGTGGTACTCTGAGCGTGATTCTGCCCGAAAACACCCAACGGAGCAACCCTGATGAAGTACCGCTTTAGTTACCTGCCAACCCAACAGCACAGTCGTCCCACGAAACTCTGGAGACGAAACAGGTACCGCATCCCACGCAACTCTGGAGGCTGAAAAACACTCTTCCTAATGCCCTCCCTCCTCGGTGCCATACAAACGGAGCCAAAACTTGCGAACAGTCGGTGCATAGAAAGGCGAGGAGACACGTGTCGGGGACCGGCAAAAACAACGACACGAGAGTGGGCGGGGCTCAATGATATTCAGACGCGGTGTACGAGAGGCATGGCGAATTTAATGGGTCACGTAATTTGTCATGCATGCACGACAAAACAATTGGGCGCAAACCATTGAACATGGCTCATGGGGTCCAGTGTCAGGTATGTAAATGTGTGATATGTAGGTGAAACGGAGCGGGGGGATGGGCTCTTCCAGTCCCGGGTTGGAGATCACCTTTCTGACAAAAGGCTGGAGAAAAGAGAATGATGCGGCTTCCCGCTGTTTACTTCCGTGCCAATCATTAAATAAAGTACGCGTAGTAGGACTGGGCAGGGTTTCATAGAAATGCCTTGTGCATAGGCGTCTCCGTGAACAGAGATGGTAGGGTTAATAGGGAGAACAAAACAATAAGGAGGAACAGCATCAGAACAAGGTGAATGTATTGGAAAGTGGATGGGGCGGCAATGTGCCGGACGGTGAAAACTGAATGTAAAAAACGATACAAGTAGAGCGTGGTAGTGCTCAAACAGTCTACATTTTGGAACGCCCTTCCTAGATACATCGTAAAAGTAGAACCGAAAGTTGCGTATTTTTATGGACATTTTCAAGATGGGTGACCAAAGACTACGCTACAGTAACTGACGTGCATACACTTCGCGCAAATGATGACACGGCCCATTTGTTCAGCATTTCGTAGGGGCCCAAATGACTACGACAGAAGAAAGAAAAAATAACATCTAATTTCTTCATGTATCGTATGTTTGAGGAATTCATGAAAACCAATGCTTTTGGTATCAACAAGTCTAAATAAATAAATAATGAACTAGCCATCCCCCCCCCCCCCAAAAAAAAAAAAAAAGTTGTGGTATAATCACGATTCTATATATGGTATAACAGTGATAGATGTGGCATAACAACGGTAATAAATGCAGTATAATAATGGCGGTAGATGTGGTATAATAAGGGTGATAGATGTGATATAATAACGGTGATAGACGTTGCGATTTAATTCGTAACTTCCGCCATTCACTGAGTTCGAAAGCTTCCGATCTTTGCCTGAAAAATCAACTTTCAAAACATCAATTCAAGTCACACGAACTCAATACATCAATTAAATTGAACACATGCATTCAGCTAACCATTCCCATTTTCCTATTGTCTACCGCGCTGTATCCGAATAGGCAGTGGACTGACGCCCGCCTTGTATCCGTATTCAGACGTGGCCCGTCCACATGTCCACCGTCTGAGCCGCCTGGAAACGAGCAGACGACCAGACCAGAGCCGACGACACGCGCCCAAGTCCCGGCTATCCCGCGTCCAAATAGCACACGACACGCAACCAAACACCCGACCTCAGGCCATGAACCGGCCAGATGTGTGCCAACCAAACACCACCTAGGCCATGAACGCCAGATGTGTCCAACCAAACACCCGACCTCAGGCCATGAACCGGCCAGATGTGTGCCAAGCGCGGCGCGGCACGTGAGCGCAGAAAACAAAACAGCGCGGACGCCGTGATGGCGCGCACTGCGGTAACCCTGCGGTAACCGTGCGGTAACCCTGCGGAAGCCGTCCGTGTGCCGGAGCGTGTCGGCTGGCCCGGTGTGCCGGTGTGCCGGTGTGCCGGTTGGCTGACGGCGGTGTTCGGCGGCGGCGGCGGCCAATAGGTCACCAGGCTGACCTATTGGCGGTCCACTCCTCGGCCGCACGGCTGGAGAGAGGAGCGGCAGACGTATCCGCGAGGCGCGGGGCCGCAGCATCCGGCCTGCATCAGTGCGGATCACCAGGTGCGTGTGCGCGTGTAAATGAACAACCAGACCGACGACGCGACCCCCCCCTTCTGAGTGCATTACGGTGAGAGGTGGCCTTCGGAGCCGCCCCCGCCGTCGGACAGCGTTGCCGCCCATCCACGCAGCTTTGCATAAGCAGCTGTACCGAGCCGGTTTCGACATGAGCGCGCCGTGGTGCGACACATCTGGTCGGTCGGTGGGTGGGTGGGTGGGCGACGTGGAGCGCGCAGACCACCGCCGAACGTCGCCGGCGGCCGCGCGGAGATCGCATCACATCATTAGCCGCCGCACCCCTGATGGAGTCGGGAGGTCGCGGCCGCCTGAGGGCGGGCGGACGAGCCGACGCCCGCACAGCGCGGCCACTTCCTGTCGGCCGAGCGCCGGTGCCGCTCTTCGGTTCGGCTGAGCCGCTATTACTTGGCGAGCCTCCAGATACAATAACCGATTAACGTGGCGAAATGCTGCGATGTGCCAGGCCGTTGACACACAACGGCGCTGTGAGCTAAGTTGTGTGCTAAGCTGTGAGTCGTGAGTTGTGAGTTGAGCTGTGAGCTGAGCTGTGAGCTGTGAGCTGAGCTGTGAGCTAAGCTATGAGCTGTGAACTGTGAGCTAAGTTGTGTGCTAAGCTGTGAGTTGAGCTGTGAGTTGAGCTGTGAGCTGAGCTGTGACCTGAGCTGTGAGCTGTGAGCGGACTCAGCTGCAGCCGATGACGCGGTCACAACCACGTGGCCGCGTGGTGGGGCCTGGCGGCCAACTCCTCAACGCGCCGGTGCCGCCATGATCCCTGGAGACGTCGCGCGGAAGTGACATCCTGACGCAGACGTGAACATGCGGCGAAGGGGCTTCCGCTCCTTCCGTCACAAACGAGCGTCGACTGGCGGCCGGACAGACCCTGGCGCACATACCGGAGACCCGCCAGCCACGGACCGGCCACTTGCGACATGGGCACCACACTGGGCGCTCAAGAACAGCCGGTGTCGCAACACATCAGCCACGAACGCCACTCGCGCTTGTCCTCCACTGAGTCCCTCCTGTCGCTCTCGCGTGGAAGTTCAAATGGAAAATCAACGTCTTGTTTTCGACCCAATTGTGCCAACTTCGTTTTGATCGAAAAGGCGGCGCCCAGCCATCAGAAGGTGGTACCGACGCAGGTGCGGGCTGCCGGCCGCCCCGCCGGCAGCCCGCAGCCCGGCCAGCAGCAGCCCACAGCCCGGCCAGCCGGCCAGCAGCAGCCCGCAGCCCCCCCCCGCCGGCAGCCCGCAGCCCGGCCAGCAGCAGCCCGCAGCCCGGCCAGCCGGCCAGCAGCAGCCCGCAGCCCCCCCGCCGGCAGCCCGCAGCCCGGCCAGCAGCAGCCCATGTCACCATGGCCACAGCAGAGAGACTGTCTCTGAAAGACGATCGGTGAACACGCCGTCCATAAATCGCACCGTGTAAGTGCTCAATGCGATGGTCGTTTCACGTCCCGCGCGTACTTACACCGTCCCGCGCGTACTTACAGCGACACGCGTACAAACACCGACACGCGTACAAACACCGACACACACTCACACACATGCATGTCTGTGTGCAGGGGCAGAGTCTGTATTCAGCAGAGGTAAGCCATTGACAGGAACCAACGCCGGCTGTCGTGCCGCCGCCGCCGCCGCCGCCGCCGCCGCCGCCGCCGCCGCGGGAGCAGCGGTGCACTTCCGGCACGTACCGTCCGAACAACAACCACTGACGACAGTCGGAACATCAGCCACCCAAGGCACGGAGAAAACACACCGACCAAAGGGACAGGACAGCGAATGTGTGAAAGGCAAACGAATGGGTGGAAACTGCTAGCAGCACATGCGACCAACGACGGAAGTACAGATCGGACAGGTCGGGGTTCTGAGGGCCTATGAGGGTTATGAGGGCATGAGAGTGAGAGCGAGAACATGCCAGAGACAGGACATAGAACGACACACAAAGGGAAAGGGAGAGGGGATTTGGGAAAGGAAGAGGGAAAGTACGAGAGAGAAATGAGAATAGGAGAAGGAAAGAGGGAACGGGAGAGGAAAGACGGAAGGGCAGCGGAGAGGAAAGGGAGGAATGGCAAAGGAAAGGGGGATAGAGTGGCGAGAGTGGGAAGAGGTGGAGGGAGAATTGGAGGAGAGCGAGAGAAAAGGAGACGGAGTGGAGATGCGGAGGAGACGCTGTCAGCGCACGTTACGCCGGCACTGAGACGACATACATGTGTATGCGTGTGTGTGTGTGTTTGGTGGCCGCTCTCGGCCTCATCACATCCTGTGTATGCGTGTGTGTGTGTTTGGTGGCCGCTCTCGGCCTCGTCACATCGTCTCCGACGCAATGTCGTGTCGGCTGTCACCAGGCAGCGGCGGTGCCCACCGGGCCGCCGTCCAACACCCCAGCTCGCTCCCCGGGGGTCGAGCCGAGCGCTTCACTTTGGAGCGGCGGGGTGGGTGGGTGGGTGGGTGTCCAGCGGTGTGGCAGGGGAGGGAAAGGGAGGGGCACGGCGTTCACCGCGCGGCCGTGTTGCGTCAGCGCCGCAGAACAACGTTCCACCGCAGTGTTAAAATAGCGGTTTTTTGTTAGATGTGAGATGTCGAAACGAGTACGTAGGATGTCGAAATTCGCAATGGAAACCATATTATTTAGCATTACTTATAAGTTCTTCAAACACCATTCTGATCCAACAGCGTACTCATACGTGCACCTTCTTCCTTCTTCCTTTATGTTGAGGTACCCAATTTTGGGGTAACTATTTTAGCGATAGCGATACAAAGTACATATCCTTATCGACTGACAGTGTATAACAGACATCATAGGTAATCATCTTACCTGAAATTGTGCTAAGAGATGTTCGCGCATCACAATCCGCAATGGTAAGCATAGGCATGCTACTTCTCAACAAGATACTGTTAGAAATCATGTATGAAGACTTCATGAAGACTCATCACCAAGCACGATGTCGATACTCCGTTGGGAGGGATGTCAATTCAGTGTTAATAAAGTGGTATATTCCACCCTATTTCACACAATTTACAACTGTTTCACCGTGCGGCCGTGTTGCGCCAACACCGCAGAACACCATTCCACCGTCGGACGCGTCGCGATCCAGCCGCCCGCCACGCGCGGCGGTCAGCAGGACACGGCGAGGACGAGCGGCCAAGGTCACGCGCGCATCGAGCGAGTCGCTCCAATTAGCGACGTCACAGCCGGTCGCCGCGTCATGTCTCCGGCGATCACGTGACACGTGTTTACCGGCGCCGGTTTACCTTGGCGCGACCGCTCTCCGAGCCAAGTCCGAAGCGAAACACAAAATCCTGATGGAAATTCAAAGCGGAACGGGGCCGCCAATCGGCACCGCCAAGAATCAGCCGTCACCGGCCGGTGAAAAGGCGACAGAAGCGGGCCACGGTTTCCACACACACAGAGCACAATTCAAAAGCGGCCGCCGGCCGGACGAGGCGCGCCCGCCTGTCTGGCCGGCTCTCCACACGTGATCGAACGGCGGCGGCCTGAGCCTCTCTCGCCGACGCTTCGGTCTGGAAAACGGCCCCGCTCGGATGGTCACCGTGTCGGTGTGTGGAGACCACGCTGACACCACGAGGGACGCGCCAGTGCCGTGCCTTTGTGGCGGGAATATGTTCCAGATACCTTGGAACTAATTATGCTTCTTGTGTCGTTTGGCCGTCGATGTCCTGCGATAAAAATACTGATAATAAAATAATAATACTAATTATAATAATATTATGTATATATATATATATATATATATATATATATATATATATATATATATATATATATATATATATATATATGATCGTATTGATGGTATCGATCGGGCCCCGGAGGGCCAATGCGGAGTAACGGTGACCGTCGGGAAAACCGCTAGAAAGAGACATGAACTTCCAGAGAATGACTTGAGGCAAGCACACAAACACATACAAACAACGCTGAAATTGTTTGTTAAAGCCTGCTCACCTTGTCGGTCGGGTGGTGCTGTTTATCTCTTAGTCCTGTAACCAATTGATGTATTGATTGCATTTTGAATTCTGCAATAGTTATAGCAGAATGCTCGATATCGCACTTCATGCAAACACGCAGCGGGAAATTGCATCGTCTGGGGACTTGGGTACATCGCGTGACCCGTGGGATTGGGGGCTCGGGGTCGCCGGGCAGTCCGTGGGATTGGGGTCTCCGAGTGATCCGGTGTTACAGTGCTCACCGCCGGACCGAAAGTTTATGGGTTCGAGACTCGGGCACCGCAGGGCCAATTTCGCCACCGCAGACCAGTTGGCGTGCGACCGACACCACCGGACGACCGGCCGACTGTAATCGGCCGCAATCCGCCCGCCAACACTGCCTCATCTCTCCCCCGCCTGGGAGACTCCCGTCGCGGTCGACTGTTGGTCGGGAGACCGTGCGGTGGCACACATAATCCACCCGCCGACACTGCCTCATCTCTCCCCCGCCTGGGAGACTCCCGTCGCGGTCGACTGTTGGTCGGGAGACCGTGCGGTGGCACACATAATCCACCCGCCGACACTGCCTCATCTCTCCCCCCCCCGCCTGGGAGAGTCCCGTCACGGTCGACTCTTGGTCGGGAGACCGTGCGGTGGCACACATAATCCACCCGCCAACACTGCTTCATCTCCCCCCCCCGCCTGGGAGACTCCCGTCACGGCCGACTGTTGGTCGGGAGACCGTGCGGTGGCACACATAATCCACCCGCCGACACTGCTTCATCTCCCTCCCCCCCCCGCCTGGGAGACTCCCGTCGCGGTCGACTCTTGGTCGGGAGACCGTACGGTGGCAGACATAATCCACCCGCCGACACTGCTTCATCTCCCCCCCCGCCTGGGAGACTCCCGTCACGGCCGACTCTTGGTCGGGAGACCGTGCGGTGGCACACATAATCCACCCGCCGACACTGCTTCATCTCTCCCCCGCCTGGGAGACTCCCGTCGCGGCCGACTCTTGGTCGGGAGACCGTGCGGTGGCACACATAATCCACCCGCCGACACTGCTTCATCTCCCCCCCCGCCTGGGAGACTCCCGTCACGGCCGACTGTTGGTCGGGGAGACCGTGCGGTGGCACACATAATCCACCCGCCGACACTGCTTCATCTCTCCCCCGCCTGGGAGACTCCCGTCGCGGCCGACTCTTGGTCGGGAGACCGTGCGGTGGCACACATAATCCGCCCGCCGACACTGCTTCATCTCCCCCCCGCCTGGGAGACTCCCGTCACGGCCGACTGTTGGTCGGGAGACCGTGCGGTGGCACACATAATCCACCCGCCGACACTGCTTCATCTCTCCCCCGCCTGGGAGACTCCCGTCGCGGCCGACTCTTGGTCGGGAGACCGTGCGGTGGCACACATAATCCACCCGCCGACACTGCTTCATCTCTCCCCCGCCTGGGAGACTCCCGTCGCGGTCGACTCTTGGTCGGGAGACCATGCGGTGGCACACATAATCCACCCGCCGACACTGCTTCATCTCTCCCCCGCCTGGGAGACTCCCGTCGCGGTCGACTCTTGGTCGGGAGACCGTGCGGTGGCACACATAATCCACCCGCCGACACTGCTTCATCTCCCCCCGCCTGGGAGACTCCCGTCACGGTCGACTCTTGGTCGGGAGACCGTGCGGTGGCACACATAATCCACCCGCCGACACTGTTTCATCTCCCCCCCCCGCCGCCTGGGAGACTCCCGTCGCGGTCGACTCTTGGTCGGGAGACCGTGCGGTGGCACACATAATCCGCCCGCCAACACTGCCTCATCTCTCCCCCGCCTGGGAGACTCCCGTCGCGGTCGACTCTTGGTCGGGAGACCGTGCGGTGGCACACATAATCCACCCGCCGACACTGCTTCATCTCCCCCCCCGCCTGGGAGACTCCCGTCGCGGTCGACTCTTGGTCGGGAGACCGTGCGGTGGCACACATAATCCACCCGCCGACACTGCTTCATCTCTCCCCCGCCTGGGAGACTCCCGTCGCGGCCGACTCTTGGTCGGGAGACCGTGCGGTGGCACACATAATCCGCCCGCCGACACTGCTTCATCTCCCCCCCCCGCCTGGGAGACTCCCGTCACGGCCGACTGTTGGTCGGGAGACCGTGCGGTGGCACACATAATCCACCCGCCGACACTGCTTCATCTCTCCCCCGCCTGGGAGACTCCCGTCGCGGCCGACTCTTGGTCGGGAGACCGTGCGGTGGCACACATAATCCACCCGCCGACACTGCTTCATCTCTCCCCCGCCTGGGAGACTCCCGTCGCGGTCGACTCTTGGTCGGGAGACCGTGCGGTGGCACACATAATCCACCCGCCGACACTGCTTCATCTCTCCCCCGCCTGGGAGACTCCCGTCGCGGTCGACTCTTGGTCGGGAGACCGTGCGGTGGCACACATAATCCACCCGCCGACACTGCTTCATCTCCCCCCCGCCTGGGAGACTCCCGTCACGGTCGACTCTTGGTCGGGAGACCGTGCGGTGGCACACATAATCCACCCGCCGACACTGCTTCATCTCCCCCCCCCCGCCGCCTGGGAGACTCCCGTCGCGGTCGACTCTTGGTCGGGAGACCGTGCGGTGGCACACATAATCCGCCCGCCAACACTGCCTCATCTCTCCCCCGCCTGGGAGACTCCCGTCGCGGTCGACTCTTGGTCGGGAGACCGTGCGGTGGCACACATAATCCACCCGCCGACACTGCTTCATCTCCCCCCCCCGCCTGGGAGACTCCCGTCGCGGTCGACTCTTGGTCGGGAGACCGTGCGGTGGCACACATAATCCACCCGCCGACACTGCTTCATCTCCCCCCCCGCCTGGGAGACTCCCGTCGCGGTCGACTCTTGGTCGGGAGACCGTGCGGTGGCACACATAATCCGCCCGCCAACACTGCCTCATCTCCCCCCCCCACCGCCTGGGAGACTCCCGTCGCGGTCGACTCTTGGTCGGGAGACCGTGCGGTGGCACACATAATCCACCCGCCGACACTGCCTCATCTCTCCCCCGCCTGGGAGACTCCCGTCGCGGTCGACTCTTGGTTGGGAGACCGTGCGGTGACACACATAATCCGCCCGCCGACACTGCTTCATCTCCCCCCCCCGCCTGGGAGACTCCCGTCGCGGTCGACTCTTGGTCGGGAGACCGTGCGGTGGCACACATAATCCACCCGCCGACACTGCCTCATCTCTCCCCCCCCCTGGGAGACTCCCGTCACGGTCGACTGTTGGTCCGGAGACCGTACGGTGGCACAAACAATCTCTATAACAGGCGGCCACCCCGCTCCCGTGACTCCAGCAGGCAGCTGCAGTGTGTATACTCTGTACGCCTTGTATATCGTATGCACTATGTGGCATGTCTTATGCAGTGTATATTTTAACACGCAGCTGCCGTCTGTCTCAGCAGCATCTCAGACGCCAGCTGTCGTCCGTCTCAGTGCCAGTTCAGGGGGTAGCTTCCTCATGTCTCAGCGCCGGTCCCGACAGACAACTTCCTCACGTCTCAGCGCCGGTCCCGACAGACAGCCTCCTCATGTCTCAGCGCCGGTCCCGACAGACAACTTCCTCACGTCTCAGCACCGGTCCCGACAGACAGCCTCCTCATGTCTCAGCACCAGTCCCAGCTTCCTCACGTCTCAGCGCCGGTCCCGACAGACAACTTCCTCACGTCTCAGCGCCGGTCCCGACAGACAACTTCCTCACGTCTTAGCCCCGGTCCCGACAGACAACTTCCTGACGTCTCAGCGCCGGTCCCGACAGACAGCCTCCTCATTTATCAGCACCAGTCCCAGCTTCCTCATATCTCAGCGCCGGTCCCGACAGACAACTTCCTCACGTATCAGCGCCGGTCCCGACAGACAGCCTCCTCATGTCTCAGCACCAGTCCCAGCTTCCTCATGTCTCAGCGCCGGTCTCGACAGACAACTTCCTCACGTCTCAGCGCCGGTCCCGACAGACAACTTCCTCACGTCTCAGCGCCGGTCCCGACAGACAGCCTCCTCATGTCTCAGCACCAGTCCCGACAGACAACTTCCTCACGTCTCAGCGCCGGTCCCGACAGACAACTTCCTCATGTCTCAGCAGCAGTCCCAGCTTCCTCACGTCTCAGCGTCGGTCCAATGCGGAGCTTCCTCACGTCTCAGCGCAGGTCGGTCCAATACGGAGCTACCTCTCCACCGCGGCGAAGGCCTGGCGAAGGCCCGGCGAAGGCCCGGCGAAGGCCCGGTAAAGGCCCGGCGAAGGCCCGGCGAAAGCCGATCAGACCAGGGTATGACGAGCAATGATCGCGGCAACGGCGGCAACATACCGAGCATGTAACTCTCCCCGATCCGAGCAGCAGGGGGACACCGGACACTGAGTGGTGGACACTGGGCGGTAGACACCTGACAGTGGACACTGGGCACCGGACACCAGACAGCGAGCAGTGGACCCCGGATACCTGACACTGGGCAATGGACACTGGACACCGAACCCCTGATACCGGATACCGGGCAGTGGACACCGACACCGGATACCGGACACTGCACGGTTCGGTCTCCACCGCCGCGGGTGGAGGTCTGGGGGGGGCGCGGCCGGAGCGGCACAAGTTCAGTGCGCCAGACAGTGTACTTCCCCCTTACATCGCACGGACAGCGCCGCTCGGCTCAACCACGACCCTCCGCTCGGTCGCCACGGACCGCTCTACTGGCTCGGCCACGCCGTTACATGCGGCACGGACAGCGCCGCTCGGCTCAGACCACGGACCGCTCCGCTCGGCTCGGACCACGGACCGCTCCGCTCGGCTCAGACCACGGACAGCGCCGCTCGGCTCAGACCACGGACCGCTCCGCTCGGCTCAGACCACGGACCGCTCCGCTCCTCGGAACTGCAGTATGTGGGTTACCGTTCCGGGAGGCATCTTGATGCCGCTGCATCCAGCGCACTATGTTTTACTACACTTGAATGTGGCGATGGTATCACGTGGACATGACTCGTTTCAATGAGACATTGGGTCATGAAGATAGGAGCAGCCAGGATTCATTCCATTCCAAGCGGCTGGGCCCACAACTTCTTGGAAATGCAATTCAATTTTTCAGACTCAAGCGCGAGTCTTACACTTGACATCTAAATGTAAATTGGAAGTGGTGTACACGTATTTGGATAAACCGTCATCGTGACAAGAACTGATGACTTCACTAGATTGCACACAAACGGCTCAGGTGTGGTTGTTGCAGCATCGAATTACACTTGCAGGGCGTTACATAACCACCAGCCGTTCAGGCGACCTTAAGCCCAAATAAACCACAACGAAAAGGGACGACATACAATTACATAATTCAAGTGCAAAGGCACTTCACTGCCGTCCGTTCATTCCCAACAGTACATAACATACTGTGAGATGTAACAAAGAGCCGGCTGGAACACAATGCCGTCCGTTCGTTCCCAACAGTACATAACATACTGTGAGATGTAACAAAGGCACTTCACTGCCGTCCGTTCGTTCCCAACAGTACATAACATACTGTGAGATGTAACAAAGAGCCGGCTGGAACACAATGCCGTCCGTTCGTTCCCAACAGTACATAACATACTGTGAGATGTAACAAAGGCACTTCACTGCCGTCCGTTCGTTCCCAACAGTACATAACATACTGTGAGATGTAACAAAGAGCCGCTGGAACACATGCCGTCCGTTTTCCCACAGACATTACAAAAACCTCTTTCAACATACATAACTGAGATGTAACAAAAGCCGGCGAACACTTGCCGTCCGTTCGTTCCCAACAGTACATAACATACTGTAGATGTAACAAAGGCACTCACTGCCGTCCGTTCGTTCCCAACAGTACATAAATACTGTAGATGTAAAAAGAGCCGGCTGGACACATTGCCGTCCGTTCGTTCCCAACAGACATACATACTGTGAGATGTAACAAACTACACACTGCTCCGTTCGTTCCCAACAGTACATAACATACTGTAGATGTAACAAAACGCTGAACACATTGCCGTCCGTTCGTTCCCAACAGTACATAAAACTGTAGATGTAACAAACCCCACATTGCCGTCCGTTCGTTCCCAACAGTACATAACATACTGTGAGATGTAACAAAGGCCTCCCGTCGTTCCCACACAACAACTGAGATTAACAAAACGTCCCAACAGTACATAACATACTGTGAGATGTAACAAAGGCACTTCACTGCCGTCCGTTCGTTCCCAACAGTACATAACATACTGTGAGATGTAATAAAGAGCCGGCTGGAACACACTGCCGTCCGTTCATTCCCAACAGTACACAACATACTGTGAGATGTAACAAAGAGCCGGCTGGAACACATTGCCGTCCGTTCGTTCCCAACAGTACACAACATACTGTTAGATGTAACGTTCGTTCCCAACAGTACACAACATACTGTGAGATGTAACAAAGAGCCGGCTGGAACACATTGCCGTCCGTTCGTTCCCAACAGTACACAACATACTGTTAGATGTAACGTTCGTTCCCAACAGTACACAACATACTGTGAGATGTAACAAAGAGCCGGGTGCAACACATTCAATGTGGATGTACATCACTGCACCCGAACCTCATTCCACTGTGTTGCTATTCTCGCCACATCAAACAGCAGCCGATCGAAATATTTCAGTTTAATTTAGCTCAATTCCGGGGTTCAGCTGCTTCAGAACGTGAGACATACCAGGATGACAGCCGCACCACCATTATTAACCCGAACCCACCCACAGAGTGAAATGAACAGCAACCGCTTCAACACAACGATACTTCTCCATTAGCGGCTGCCTTTTGCTGCCGGGCCTGTTCAATATGCCAGTGTTTGATCAATGGGCCTGCGCACCAATCGACCACACTCCTGGCGGACTGACGACACTCGGCCTGGCCTTGTGGACTGACGACACTCGGCCTGACCTTATGGACTGACGACACTCGGCCTGGCCTTGTGGACTGACGACACTCGGCCTGACCTTATGGACTGACGACACTCGGCCTGGCCTTGTGGACTGACGACACTCGGCCTGACCTTATGGACTGACGACACTCGGCCTGGCCTTGTGGACTGACGACTCTCGGCCTGACCTTGTGGACTGACGACTCTCGGCCTGACCTTATGGACTGACGACACTCGGCCTGACCTTGTGGACTGACGACACTCGGCCTGGCCTTGTGGACTGACGACACTCAGCTTTGTCTCATGGACTGATGACACGCCGCTGATTATCAGGCTAGTGTTTGGTCCCGTTTCCGAGACCGGTGGCAACGCACCCCTGCCAACCAGGTGCCCAACACTGGCGACTGGGTGCCCGACACTGACGCACTCCTGCCGACCGGGTACCCAACACTGGCACATTTCCGACGCCAATTAGAGGACAGGCGTCGCTGACACGCGAGTCAATCAAGTCGCATCACTACCCTATACCGACTCAGGCCCAAAGCGATCGATCGAAATCCAGAGCGCCTTCGGTTCGCCACTTTCACCCCGCTGATCGCACCCGGCGCAGCCTCCGCGGCGGTCTGTTTTGACATCGCAGATCCGATATAGATACGACCCCGGAACGACCGCGCACAGCACGTGAGATAGGCGGCACACCCGGGCGGGGCGACACCGGTTGTGCCGCACAGCACGTGAGACAGGCGGCACACCCGGGCGGGGCGGCACACCCGGGCGGGGCGACACCGGGTGTACCTCACAGTACGTGAGACAGGCGGCACACCCGGGCGGGGCGACACCGGGTGTGCCGCACAGCACGTGAGACAGGCGGCACACCCGGGCGGGGCGACACCGGGTGTGCCTCACAGCACGTAAGACAGGCGGCACACCCAGGCGGGGCGACACCGGGTGTGCCTCACAGCACGTAAGACAGGCGGCACACCCGGGCGGGGCGACACCGGGTGTGACGCACAGCACGTGAGACAGGCGGCACACCCGGGCGGGGCGACACCGGGTGTACCTCACAGCACGTGGGACAGGCGGCACACCCGGGCGGGGCGACACCGGATGTGTCTCACAACACGTGAGACAGGCGGCACACCCGGGTGGGGCGGCACACCCGGGCGGGGCGACACCGGATGTGTCTCACAACACGTGAGACAGGCGGCACACCCGGGTGGGGCGGCACACCCGGGCGGGGCGACACCGAGTGTGCCGCACAGCACGTGAGACAGGCGGCACACCCGGACGGGGCGGCACCGGGTGTGCCGCACAGCACGTGAGACAGGCGGCACACCCGGGCGGGGCGACACCGGGTGTGCCGCACATCACGTGAGACAGGCGGCACACCCGGACGGGGCGACACCGGGTGTGCCGCACAGCACGTGAGACAGGCGGCACACCCGGGCGGGGCGACACCGGGTGTGCCGCACATCACGTGAGACAGGCGGCACACCCGGGCGGGGCGACACCGGGTGTGCCGCACATCACGTGAGACAGGCGGCACACCCGGGCGGGGCGACACCGGGTGTGCCGCACAGCACGTGAGACAGGCGGCACACCCGGACGGGGCGACACCGGGTGTACCTCACAGCACGTGAGACAGGCGGCACACCCGGGCGGGGCGACACCGGGTGTGCCGCACAGCACGTGAGACAGGCGGCACACCCGGGCGGGGCGACACCGGGTGTGCCGCACAGCACGTGAGACAGGCGGCACACCCGGGCGGGGCGACACCGGGTGTGCCGCACAGCACGTGAGACAGGCGGCACACCCGGGCGGGGCGACACCGGGTGTGCCGCACAGCACGTGAGACAGGCGGCACACCCAGGCGGGGCGACACCGGGTGTGCCGCACAGCACGTGAGACAGGCGGCACACCCGGGCGGGGCGACACCGGGTGCTCCTCGGCGCGTGGCTCACGCACCGACAGCCAGCTGGCGGTGGCCGGCAGTTTCGTCACACCGGTGTCCGCGTCATGGCCGACACGGTGAGATGGCGGCGGCCATGGTTTATCGATGCTTCTTGCCCATGCTGTCCCGCGTGTAAAGGTCGTTATCTCGTAAAGGGCTCGGAATTACCGAGCAGTGCCGCATCGTAAATTAATTTTCAATGAATAGAAAACTTGGAACACACATGGAAGATTGGTCGGTCCTCGGCCACAAATTGATCGGTTTTGTGGCCGGGGGTTTTACTTTCAAATAGTAGTAATATCTCCCGATTTAGTAATGCTTCATTGCTTATTTGAGCTTAAGGGCTTCTACTGGTGATATTGTGCCCATGCGTGCTGCTCACCGTTGTATTTGACTGTTTGAATATATTTTTGGAATGGATAAATTACGTCGAACTGAGTAGCCGACACTACCAACACACTTAACCTGCCTGGGCGATCTCTAAACTGTCACCGAAAACATCACAGTATGGTGTTCAGTAGAGGTTGGAACCGAAGTGACGTCTTAGTTAAACTCGGAAGTTATATATATATATATATATATATATATATATATATATATATATATATATATATAAATAAGAACTGAAATGGGTCTCAGCCGGTGCTTGCTCCCACATAAATCTACAGAAATGTTTCACACTGAACTGTGCAGGGCGCGAGAGAACAGGAACTGCCAGTTCGGACGTTATCCCAGGGCAATATCGAGTGGTAGAGTGGACAAATTACGTCCAGCACAGCAGCGGGGTCGCCTTGCGGAGATGAAATATCGGCGACGAGTCTGTCAATGTCAATCGCCTAGTTGGTGGTGGTTATTGGTTTTACGACACGTCGACCGTTGAGTCGTGTAGCGTCGCCAATCTCTCACGCCGATTGGTCGCGGGCGAAGAGTAGCGACAGGTGAGACTCGAACCCACACTGTTTCGATTGTGAGATTGGCATCTCACCCCTAGACTACTCGTCCCCTAATCACCCAGTTCAGCAAACGCTCTGATATACTGCAACACGTCGCAGACATTTCCACATGAACATAAAAACAACAACAATACAGAGCAATCAGCGACGCTCAATGTCTCCGTTGTGGTATCGTTCCAACAGATTCACGTTTGGGCTTACAACAGAATATACATTCGCGGCAGGAGTGTCGGAAACTACCAGGCGGGCAGGAACGGAGCCGAGTGAAAGTCCCTCATTTCCATTCAATGGCATATGGTTGGCGTTCGAAGTTGGCCTTTCAAAGTTGGCACCGCAGCAGCCCCGCCCGCCATAGCGGCCGCCGCGCTCATCAGCGGCTTACATCGGCCGGAGAAAACGGCCCACGCCTGACGGACGGCAGACGCGCCGGCTCAAAAGGTCGCGTGACGAGACGCCACGACCCGGCGAAATATCTCGTCCCGGTGCGACATCCACCTCCAGGGCGCGCGAGTCCGCCACAGGGCTGGGTGGCAGCTCTCCGGGAGACGCTCGGTACGTGCTCTCCCTGGAGCGGATGACGCATCAGCAGTTCTCGCAACGTGAGGCGCGACAGGGAGCGACTCGACGGTCAGCCACCACCGCCGCTGGCTGACACAGCCGGCCTGAGCCGTCACAGGTCTCTTCACCTGGCCCTGCCCTGTGTCACAGGTCTCTCCACATGGCCCTGCCCTGTGTCACAGGTCTCTCCACATGGCCCTGTCCCGTGTCACAGGTCTCTCCACCTGGCCCTGCCCTGTGTCACAGGTCTCTCCACCTGGCCCTGCCCTTCCCACTGCCTCCCGTGTCACAGGTCTCTCCACCTGGCCCTGCCCTGTGTCACAGGTCTCTCCACATGGCCCTGCCCTGTGTCACAGGTCTCTCCACCTGGCCCTGTCCCGTGTCACAGGTCTCTCCACCTGGCCCTGCCCTGTGTCACAGGTCTCTCCACATGGCCCTGCCCTGTGTCACAGGTCTCTCCACCTGGCCCTGCCCTGTGTCACAGGTCTCTCCACCTTGTCCCTGCCCTGTGTCACAGGTCTCTCCACCTGGCCCTGCCCTGTGTCACAGGTCTCTCCACCTGGCCCTGCCCTGCCCTGTGTCACAGGTCTCTCCACCTGGCCCTGCCCTGTGTCACAGGTCTCTCCACCTGGCCCTGCCCTGTGTCACAGGTCTCTCCACCTGGCCCTGCCCTGTGTCACAGGTCTCTCCACCTGGCCCTGCCCTGTGTCACAGGTCTCTCCACCTGGCCCTGCCCTGTGTCACAGGTCTCTCCACATGGCCCTGCCCTGTGTCACAGGTCTCTCCACATGGCCCTGCCCTGTGTCACAGGTCTCTCCACATGGCCCTGCCCTGTGTCACAGGTCTCTCCACATGGCCCTGCCCTGTGTCACAGGTCTCTCCACCTGGCCCTGCCCTGTGTCACAGGTCTCTCCACCTGGCCCTGCCCTGTGTCCGGCCCCACCTGGCCCTGTCCACAGGTCTCTCCACATGGCCCTGCCCTGTGTCACAGGTCTCTCCACATGGCCCTGCCCTGCCCTGTGTCACAGGTCTCTCCACATGGCCCTGCCCTGTGTCACAGGTCTCTCCACCTGGCCCTGCCCTGTGTCACAGGTCTCTCCACCTGGCCCTGTCCCGTGTCACAGGTCTCTCCACATGGCCCTGCCCTGTGTCACAGGTCTCTCCACCTGGCCCTGTCCCGTGTCACAGGTCTCTCCACCTGGCCCTGCCCTGTTCACAGGTCTCTCCACATGGCCCTGCCCTGTGTCACAGGTTTCCACCTGTCCCTGCCCTGTGGCTCAGGTCTCTCCACCTGTCCCTGCCCTGGACTGGACACCCAGAGCGGCGTCTACGGCCCGCGGCGCTACCTCGCCCGCTGTGGCAGTTGGTTGGTTGGTTATTGGTTTTACGACACGTCGACCGTTGAGTCATGTAGCGTCGCCAATCTCTCACGCCGATTGATCGCGGGCGAAGAGTAGCGACAGGTGAGACTCGAACCCACAACCTTTCGATTGTGGGACGAGCATCTTACCCCTAGACCACTCGTCCCCGCCCGCTGTGGCAGTGATCTCTCCGGTGTGGAGCAGCACGATTCGTTCCTGCTGTGGTGGACCCGAGAATACCCCATCGGCGACGGTCGCTGTGGAAGTGATCTCTCCGATATAGAGCAGCACGACTAGTTCCTGCTGTGGTGGACCCGAGAATACCCCAGCGGCGGCGGCCGCCAGCTTTTCACTTGTTGGAAGCGCTCGCAATTATCGTTGGAAAATGTTAGTTGACGGAAGATCGCACTGTTGGAGACACGAGGCGCGCGTCATTCGAAAGCTAAACATATCAATATCTATCGGTCGTTCTTTTTGTTTAAAAAAACGCACTTTTGCTCCATTTCCTAAATGTTTCAATTCACTGAGTCGACCGCTTTAACTGTGGTTATGTAGCTGTATTATCTGATATCTAACAACTCGTCAGATTATAGGCAACAACATCCAGTAAATTACACTAGTTTGTGCTTAGCCATTGCCCGGACCCTCATAATATGCGCCGTGACTGACGCTGCCGGAGTGTACTCTGACCGGGTGCTCTGTGGCCGGCGTGACCTCAGCCTGAAGTAATATGCGCCGTGACTTACACTGCCGGAGAGTGTACTCTGACCGTGTGCTCTGTGGTCGGCGTGACCTCAGCCTGAAGTAATATGCGCCGTGACTTACACTGCCGGAGAGTGTACTCTGACCGTGTGCTCTGTGGTCGGCGTGACCTCCGCCTGAAGTAATATGCGCCGTGACTGACGCTGCAGGAGAGTGTACTCTGACCGTGTGCTATGTAATCGGCGTGACCTCAGCCTGAAGTAATATGCGCCGTGACTTACACTGCCGGAGAGTGTACTCTGACCGTGTGCTCTGTGGTCGGCGTGACCTCCGCCTGAAGTAATATGCGCCGTGACTGACGCTGCAGGAGAGTGTACTCTGACCGTGTGCTATGTGATCGGCGTGACCTCAGCCTGAAGTAATATGCGCCGTGACTTACACTGCCGGAGAGTGTACTCTGACCGTGTGCTCTGTGGTCGGCGTGACCTCCGCCTGAAGTAATATGCGCCGTGACTGACGCTGCAGGAGAGTGTACTCTGACCGTGTGCTCTGTGATCGGCGTGACCTCAGCCTGAAGTAATATGCGCCGTGACTTACACTGCCGGAGAGTGTACTCTGACCGTGTGCTCTGTGGTCGGCGTGACCTCAGCCTGAAGTAATATGCGCCGTGACTGACGCTGCAGGAGAGTGTACTCTGACCGTGTGCTCTGTGGTCGGCGTGACCTCCGCCTGTGATGGGTACACGCGATGTGCGCGGAGGCAGCTGGGGAAGGCTTTCTGACGTTATTCATATTTATATATTATACATTCGGTCAGTGTGCATGCGCTGGCATCGTGGCCGCTTTCGGATACTTTACATCGGCCCGGGCAATGGCTAGATACCACAAACAAGATGTAAACAAAACGCCAGATGCACGCCAGATACATTCCCAGCACTCTTCAGCGGCCCCCACATTGTGGGGCCTTCATGGAAGTTTAGACTGGCAAACCTAACACAAACTAATCCCCGAGTTTTATCATGCATTGTATGTTAGATCAAACACCGTCTCTGTAGATCAGGTCCCGAACAGTGAGTTTTTAGGCGGCGTGTCGCTTGGGGCGATTTCATGCGTATTTGCGGATGAAAGTCAAACGTAATGCAAATATTCGTAAGACCGGGGTTTGTGAATTATCGCCCTCACCGAGATATTCCGATCAGTCCAAACCACTGAATTTCAGGAGTTCATAGATACCAAATAAGGCAGCTGCATGACTGCAGCTCAAGCAGCTGGACCGACCAATGGAAACAAATGTAAAATCGATCAAGGGTAAGTTTTAAAAAGGCAATTTACATGCTTTGATAAAATTACGTCTTCAGCACATGCTCAGCTTCCGAATGATACGTGTCTGACCTGTTCAACATTCAGGGCCCTTCCTACTCACGGTGAACTCGGACCACTCAGGGCGACTCACCGTGAGCTTGTATCGCATGGAGCGGCTCACGGTGAGCTCGGACCGCTCAGGGCGACTCATAGTTAGCTCGGACCGTCAGGGCGACTCACCGTGAGCTCGGACCACTCAGGGCGGCTCACCGTGAGCTTGGATCGCATGGAGCGGCTCACGGTGTGCTCGGACCACTCAGGGCGACTCACGGTGAGCTCGGAACTCTCGCGGCGACTCACGGTGAGCTCGGACCGGCCAGGGCGACTCACCACAATATAGAGCAGGCTGTTGACTCGCGAGCCGTAGTATGCGTGTCGGCCGTAGCCGCCGGTCAGCACCATGGCTGCCGGCCGGTGGTGGTGGTGGTGGTGGTGGTGGTGGTGGTGGTGGTGGTGGTGGTGGTCGGAGGAGGAGGAGGACACCTCACGGCACCCGGCGACACTCGCCTGCACCACTCACACGCGGCAGCTGACCGCCGCACGGCTCGACACCCATCGCACGCACCGTCGCCAGGGCGCGGCGCCGCGCCGACAGCAGGCCACGCAGCCTCACTATCTCGCGTCGGCGCCGACACAGACACAAACCCGGACACGGACACTGTCCGACCCGGACACACGGCTGTGTGGTGGCCGGTCAGCGGTCACGGCGGTACACGGGGCCGGCGCCGCGCCGACCAGCCGCCAGACACCACTGGCGAGGCGGCCGGCGCGGCCCGGCTCGCAGGCGGCGGCGGCGGCGGCGGCGGCGGCGGCGGCGGCGGCGGCGGCGGCGGCGGCGGCGGCGGCGGCGGCGGGCGAAGCGGCACACGGCGGGCGGCCGGCGGCGGCGGCGGCGGCGGCGGCGGCGGCGGCGGCGGCGGCGGCGGCGGCCAGGCGGCGGCGGCGGCGGCGGCGGCGGTGGCGGCAGAGGCGGCGCCGCCGGCGGCCTCACAGCGCCGCCGCCGCCCTCGCCCAGCCGCTGGCGCTGGCGCTGCCGCCGCCGACGCCGCGCCACAGACAGACGTGCAGTGGCTGCGGCCGCCGCACCCCTCAGCTGGGATAAGGATGAGAACCGAGCTGGGGCTGGTGCCGGGGCTGGGGATAGGACAGCGACTTCGTTCGAAATTGAGGCCGAGGCTGGGCTAGGGCTGGGGTCGGGCTGGGGCTGGGGTCGAGCTGGGGCTGGGTTCGGGCTGGGCTGGGGTCGGACTGGGCTGGGGCTGTGCTTAAAGCTAAGGCTGAGATTGGAGTTGGTGCTGAGTCTGGGACTGGGACTGGAGCTGGGACAAGGAGAGTGGTGTGTGTAGTTGAGATTGTAGGAAGACACGGCGACACAATGATACATATAAAACGACAGACGGTAATTGTCGTGATTAATTATGATATATATATATATATATATATATATATATATACACACATATGATATAATTATAATTATAGCAGCGAGAAGGAAATATAGTATTGTAATTACAATAGCGACTAAGCCAACGTTAAGACTGACATAGAAGCATGAGCCCGAAAAAAACACACGGAAACAGGGATCGATACAGGAGTGAACGGACGGACGGACGGACGGACGGACAGAAATCATGCGCGCCGGCAGGCAAGTGCAGACAAAGATGGTTCCGTTTCAGAAATGCACGCGAGCAGGCGGGTAGTGTGGTAGTCAGGCGTGCCGAGGCGTCAGGCGGTACGACTGACCCCAGGGCCGACACACGCTCTGACAGGCCAGCCGGCCAGCTTGGGGTACGACTGACCCCAGGGCCGACACACGCTCTGACAGGCCAACCGGCCAGCTTGGGGTACGACTGACCCCAGGGCCGACACACGCTCTGACAGGCCAACCGACCAGCTTGGGTACGACTGACCCCAGGGCCGACACACGCTCTGACAGGCCAGCCGGCCAGCTTGGGGTACGACTGACCCCGGGGCCGACACACGCTCTGACAGGCCAACCGGCCAGCTTGGGGTACGACTGACCCCGGGGCCGACACACGCTCTGACAGGCCAGCCGGCCAGCTTGGGGTACGACTGACCCCGGGGCCGACACGCTCTGACAGGCCAGCCGGCCAGCTTGGGGTACGACTGACCCCAGGGCCGACACACGCTCTGACAGGCCAGCCGGCCAGCTTGGGGTACGACTGACCCCAGGGCCGACACACGCTCTGACAGGCCAGCCGGCCAGCTTGGGGTACGACTGACCCCAGGGCCGACACACGCTCTGACAGGCCAGCCGGCCAGCTTGGGGTACGACTGACCCCGGGGCCGACACACGCTCTGACAGGCCAGCCGGCCAGCTTGGGGTACGACTGACCCCAGGGCCGACACACGCTCTGACAGGCCAACCGGCCAGCTTGCGCGTGGCACAAAGCAGCCGGTGCGGGGCATCACGTACCGCCTGCTCTGGCGCGCCCGCGGCTGTGGCGCTCCTCCCGTCTACAGACAACGGCCGACAACGGCCGCTCCGTCCGGCGGCGAGATGGCGAGCCACCGCCTCCGCCCACGTCAGCGCGCCTCAGGCCACCTCGGCCCGCCTCGGCACGCCTCGGCCCGTCCCTAGGCCACGCCGCCGCCCAGTCAGCCCCTCCTCGGCCCGCCTCGGCACGCCTCGGCCCGCCTCGGCCCACGTCAGGCCACGTCAGTCCACGTCAGCCCTCTTCAGGCCACCTCAGCCCACGTCAGCCCTCGTCAGCCCACCTCAGCTCGGCCGCCCCGACCAACGTATCCCGCACCGCTGCGGGCTACACGCCGCGCGCCTCTCCGGAGCCCAGACGTAGCGTTATGGTGTGAACACGGTGAACGTCGGAGTCATCTGACACCGGAGACGCAGCACGGGGCACCGGGCGCTCGTCCACTCGGTCCGACCGAACCGTCCGACCACCCCACCCACAGACCATCTGACCGTCAGACCATTATACCATCAGATTATCAGACTATCATGCAAGACGATCATATTGTTAGACTGTCGGAACACCCATCAGATCATCAGAACAGAGGAACGATCCGATCTTGCACTCAAACCGGGTGACCACAGTCCGGTCCGATCCGGTCCGGTCCGGCTCCACCACGATGCCCACGGCCAGTCGGATGGGACGGGCCGGGCCGACTGGCGCCAGCACAGCCCGCCGGTGACCGCGGCCCGCGAGACGACGGCCAGTCGGGTGGGCCGGGCCGGGCCGACTGGCACCAGCACAGCCCGCCGGTGACCGCGGCCCGCGAGACGACGGCCAGTCGGGTGGGACGGGCCGGGCCGACTGGCGCCAGCACAGCCCGCCGGTGACCGCGACCCGCGAGACGACGGCCAGCGCGGCCGACAGCCGTCCGCCGCAGCCGTACCATCATTACCAGCAGCCTTACATTACCGCACCATCCGCACAGGCGGCACGAATGGCCAGGAGTTCGTCCCGACAGCGGCATCATCATCTGGTTGGCGGTGCACAGTCGCACGAACCACACGGTTGGTGGCTAGCTTGTGATAGTGTTTCTGTGTGTGATAGTGTACTTTGTGATAGCGTTTTGTGATAGTGTTGTCTGATAGTGTTTTGTGATGGTGTTGTGTGATAGTGCATTTTGTGATAGTGTTGTATGTAGTGATGGCGCGCCGACTGCACGGTCATTGCGCGTCCACTACACGAATTTTAAGCAATTGCATGGCTCGGGAAGAACCCTTGGTTATTTTACGACCCATTCAACTGCCTGGCCACGAAGCGTCGGAGTCCACCTCTCGCGCCGACTGGCAGCGGGTGGACTCGACAACCACGTCGGCTGTAGGACTCGTACTCAAGATCTTTGGTGAAGAGTCCAGCGCCATGCCTACTGAGCTACCGCGGCCTCAGCCTCACAGCCCATGGCTGCGTGCTCGTGAGTCGCACGCAGTGCTGTTGGCCATGCTTTCTTCGACTTCATTTGTAAAGGTGACGTTGCTAATGGAGCGGACGCGTCCTCCGCAGAGCTCGACATCGTCGTGCACTGCACTCTGACATACGCACAAGGGTAAAAGTTGCCACGCCACCGACGAGTACTCAAACGCGCATGCAGATCTAGTGGAAGAACGCAGTCAGGTTTTTGTCCAGAGACATGAAAGCTGTGTCTGTTGTTGGCTCGTCTGGACCGGCAGGCCCAGGTGACGAGCCTGACCCAGCCGTCTGGACCGGCAGACTCAGGTGAAGAGCCTGACCCGGCCGTCGGCCCCGCCAATGGTCGTTATAATCGGTGGGCAGGTCATAGGTCATAATTGCCAACAAGGCTTGCAACTGGCTAGCAGCACCTCAATCGGGCTTGGGCCTCATCACAGGCACCGAGCCTCACCCTCAGCCTCATCCTTAATTCCTCCAGCATCGGCCCGCTCCAACCCCAGTCTCGGCCCGCCCAAGCCCCAGTCTCGGCCCGCTCCAGCCCCAGTCTCGGCCCGCTCCAGCCCCAGTCTCGGCTCGCTCCAGCCCCAGTTTCGGCCCGCCCCAGCCCCAGTCTCGGCCCGCTCCAGCCCCAGTCTCGGCTCGCTCCAGCCCCATTCTCATTCGCAGCATCGGCTCGCCCCAGCGCCAGTCTCAGCCCGCTTCGGTGCAAGTGTCGTCTCCATTCCCAGCTGCCAGCGGCGAATGGGAGGCACCACCAGCCGGGGCACCAGCTCCAGCGGCACCAGCGCCCTCGCGCCCGCGCCCCGGGATCCGCCGTCGCAGCACTTGGGAAATCCGCCGCGGTACACTAATGAACCGCCGACCGACGGCCGCGACGACAGTGACGGTGCACCCAGGCTCGACCTCCGCCTCCGCCCCCGCCTCCGCGGAGGGGGCGGCACCGACCCCGCATCCTCCAGTCAAGATACAAGCCCCCCCCCCTACAAGCCTCCAGATACAAGCCCCCCCCGAGCTTCGACCGCCTCCTACCTCAGCACTGTCTCCTCCGAAGTTCCGTTTTCTTCCCCATTATCCGATATCTTCTTCCTTCAACATTAGCGTAGCTACCTGACCTATCTCCTCCTTGACCCGCCCCTGTCTGACCTGTCACCGTGGTCTGTCTTATGTCTTACCTGTCTCCAGCCCGTCCCGGCCCTGTCTGACCTGGCCCACGCCCGTCCCGGGCCGTCTGACCTGGCTCCCGCCCATCCTGGCCCTGTCTGACCTGGCTCCCGCCCGTCCCGGGCCGTCTGACCTGGCTCCCGCTCGTCTCCCCTTGTCTGACCTGTCTCCCGCCTGTTTCGGTCCTGTCTGACCTGTATCCCGACCGTCTCACCCTTGCCTGACCTGTCTCCCGCCCTTGCCTGACCTGTCTCCCGCCCCTGCCTGACCTGTCTCCCGCCCCTGCCTGACCTGTCTCCCGCCCTTGCCTGACCTGTCTCCCGCCCTTGCCTGACCTGTCTCCCGCCCTTGCCTGACCTGTCTCCCGCCCCTGCCTGACCTGTCTCCCACCCTTGCCTGACCTGTCTCCCGCCTGTCCCGCCGCCCGCGTGACGTCCCCCCCCCCGTGACCCGCCCTGCTGGCAGCTACTGACGTCACTCATGGACCACACAATGACTCGGCTGGCGGCACGCTGATCAATAGGTCACCCTCTCGCCCGCCGCGCCGGAGCGCCGCGCTGGAGCGACGCGCGGCCGCAGGCTGGGGTGGGGCCGGTCGTGGTGATGGTGACTGGGGTGGAAAGGTAATGGTAGCTGGAGCGGGAGGGGGCGGCGTGACTGGGGCGGGAGTGGGTGAGAATGGGTACGGTGACCGAGGTGGTAGCGGAGGTGATGACATGTGCCATAAGTCCAAACCGTACTCTGGAATCTTTAGACTGTATCAATAATATTGACAATTTTCCAATCTGGATTTTTTGGGAATTATTTGTTGTTGTTTGTGGCTTTACTGAGCAGTTGGCTTTATACTAAGCAGTTGAGGTCACATGGCGTGGCCTGCCTCTCACCCAGGCGGGAGGAGCGGGCACCGTGGGTGATCGAACTTCGTACCTCTGGTCTCTGGTGTCTCAGACGCTCAGCTTAACCACTGAGCTGCCCGCACACCGAATCTTTGGAATCGTATGATTCCAAAGATTCAAGGGTTAATATTCAAAAGCCAGGATTCAAATTATTCGACTTCTTGGACATCTGTGAATCGGCTCTATAAATGCCTTGAAAACTAGCATGAGAAAATCGTTTTTGAACTAGATGCACACCAACCCCACTACCATGTTGGTGTGGTCAAAATCGATCTCTACTCTACCAGATCTTTGATATCACCGGATTCCAAATATTCAAGTCAAGAAAGTCAAAATACGGTTTTGGGATTTGGGCACATGTCTAGTGTTGAGTGGGGGAGGGGCGAAGCACTGGGAATGGTGGCTGGGGGAGGGGTGTTCAGGGTGGGAAAGGGTCGTGGCTGATGATGAATCACTTCTCACACGAGGTGCCATTTAGCGATCACAATCAGGTGGTCCGTCCGGGAGCGTCTTGTCCGGCGGTCAGTACAAACCGCAGCTGTGAACCTACAGCTCGACAGTGGCGGGCCGGTCGCGCTGACTAAGCAGGCGGCCAGGGTGGGCTGGCTGCCACGTCCTCGCGTCACACGACACAGTGACGGCACGCACGAAACGGGACGTCCCGCACACCAGGACAGCACGGCTGGAACGTCCTCTCGTCAAACGACACAGTGACGGCACGCGACGAAACGGGACGTCCCGCACACCAGGACAGCACGGCTGGAACGTCCTCTCGTCACACGACACAGTGACGGCACGCACGAAACGGGACGTCCCGCACACCAGGACAGCACGGCTGGAACGTCCTCTCGTCAAACGGCACAGTGACGGCATGCGACGAGACGAGACGCCCCGAACACCAGGACAGCACGGCTGGAACGTCCTCTCGTCACACGACACAGTGACGGCACGCACGAAACGGGACGTCCCGCACACCAGGACAGCACGGCTGGAACGTCCTCTCGTCAAATGGCACAGTGACGGCACGCGACGAGACGAGACGCCCCGCACACCAGGACAGCACGGCTGGAACGTCCTCTCGTCACACGACACAGTGACGGCACGCACGAAACGGGACGTCCCGCACACCAGGACAGCACGGCTGGAACGTCCTCTCGTCAAACGGCACAGTGACGGCATGCGACGAGACGAGACGCCCCGAACACCAGGTCAGCACGGCTGGAACGTCCTCTCGTCAAACGGCACAGTGACGGCACGCACGAAACGGGACGTCCCGCACACCAGGACAGCACGGCTGGAACGTCCTCTCGTCAAACGGCACAGTGACGGCATGCGACGAGACGAGACGCCCCGAACACCAGGTCAGCACGGCTGGAACTAGCTTCAGATTGGCCAGACACGATCTAAGACACGATTTTTGCACACCCTTTCCGTGGAGACACAGCAAAATTGTTTGTTTGTTTTTACCTGGTGCAAATGATACATGCCCATCCGCTCTCGCCCTCGTCACTTGCTTCGTCTTCCGGGTGCCTCAACTGCAGAGTCATGCTGCGCTCAGCAACACCCCCACGCCTCTACCCCACCCAGTAATTAAACCCATGAAGCTGGGTTCAGCTAAGTTTGCTGTTTTCATTGGTGTTTCCGTGCGGTTGGCGTCGGCGCCTGGAGCCGGCGCTAGAGGTGGCGACGCTAACGGCGCCGGCAGTGGAAGTCGCGTCGTAAAGCAACACAAACACGGCCGCCGTAAAAACACGCCCGCCGCATTCCGACCGGCGTCGACTACGCCGCCGCCGACGCGGCGAAACTGGCGCACCGTCCGCCACACGGAACTGGCGCACCGTCCGTCCAGCGGATAGCCATCCAGGCCAGGCGGCGAGAAATTCGACACCGCGAACGGTGTGCGGCGCGCGGCGAGAGCGCGCCTTCGTAGAAGCGCGGAGATGGCACTGGCTGGGAAACCGGCGCCCGCCGGTACAAGGTCACCGAGCCGGGGCCGGGGTCGACCCGACCGACGCGAGCCGAAACAAATTACTAGAAAGTGAGCAGGCGTCGCGGGCGGGCCAGTCGCGACAGCATCTGGTCACACAGGTGCTGGTCCGGGTCACCGCGGCCCGGGTCACCGCAGGCTGCATATCATACCGGCGGACAGCGACAGTATCTCGCCATACAGGCACCGGTTCGGGTCACCGCGGGCTGCATATCATACCGACCGGCAGTCAAACTCTGAGGGCAACAGTAGACCACAAGCGAACCAACAAACCTGCATATTATACCCGACCGCAGTCGGAGCCACCTCCACCCCCCGCCCCCCCGCTCAATGGTAACAGTATAGACCGCAGGCGAACCAGCAGGCCAGCATATCATACCCGACACCCCCCCCCTCCCCCGTCCCTCCGATGGCAACAGTGGACCGCAGGCGTACAAACAGACCAGAAGACCAATATACCACACGATTAATAGATGCAGACCAACAAGTCATTTGGTCATCAAAACAAGAAAGACGACACATATTTTAACGTAATTTTGTCCATAAAGCTTCTTCGACCTCTTTCATGAGCCTTCTTCGACCTCTTTCATGAGCCAACATCTACGAGCGGTATTTAGTTTCACAGAGCACAACACTACCAGAGCTCAACGTTGGTCATTTAATCTAAGACGTGTCGATTGTTGGGTCGCATAGCGCCGCCAACCTCTCACGCAGACCGGCAGCGGGCGAAGAGCCAGCGACAGGCGGGATGCGAGCCCACAACCTTTCGGTTGGGATACTGGGATACGCCGCTCGCTCCCTAGAGCTTCACGGCCTCGCGGTGTGTGTACAGGGCAGGTGGCGTTGGATCGCCCACTGCCCCCCCATATCCAGATGTTCACGGTCGCCGACGGACCACGTGGTTACACTCCCAGGAGCTGGTTACTTGGAGGGGGGGCCTGACAGCCGCATCACAAAGGGGGTAGACATGGCCCATGAAGGCGTGAATGAAAGCCTGCTCGCCTGGCTGTCAGTCCATAAGCCCACTGCCAGTGAAGCCAACAGGCATTCGGCTGTTGGATCTCTCGGCGCCCGGCGTCGGGCAGTGAGTGTCGTAACGTGCGGCCGTCACGATTACGTCCGGGGTTAATCGGCCGCCGCATCACGGTCACACGAGCCGTGCTGAGCGGGCCGTCACGGAGCCGCCACGACACCGTCTCACCGCACACTTTCACCGGCACAGCGTCACACCAGCGACACACCGACAGAAGAGACAGACAGACAGACAGAGAGACAGACAGAAACGCCGAGAAAGACCCGAGCAAGACCAGAGACAGAGACATAGGCACAAAGAGAGACCAGAGACAGAGACATAGGCACATAGAGAGACCAGAGACAGAGACCCAGAGAGAGTGGAGAGAGAGAGTGGAGAGAGAGAGGTGGAGAGAGAGTGAGGAGAGAGAGTGAGGAGAGAGTGAGGAGAGAGAGTGAGGTAAGAGAGAGAGAGAGAGAGAGAGAGAGAGAGAGAGAGAGAGAGAGACAGAGAGACAGAGAGACAGAGAGACAGAGAGACAGAGAGACAGAGAGACAGAGAGACAGAGAGACAGAGAGACAGAGAGACAGAGAGACAGAGAGACAGAGAGACAGAGAGACAGAGAGACAGAGAGACAGAGAGACAGAGACAGAGAGACAGAGAGACAGAGAGACAGAGAGACAGAGAGACAGAGAGACAGAGACAGAGAGACAGAGAGACAGAGAGACAGAGAGACAGAGAGACAGAGAGACAGAGAGACAGAGAGACAGAGAGACAGAGAGACAGAGAGACAGAGAGACAGAGAGACAGAGAGACAGAGAGACAGAGAGACAGAGAGACAGAGAGACAGAGAGACAGAGAGACAGAGAGACAGAGAGACAGAGAGACAGAGAGACAGAGAGACAGAGAGACAGAGAGACAGAGAGACAGAGAGACAGAGAGACAGAGAGACAGAGAGACAGAGAGACAGAGAGACAGAGAGACAGAGAGACAGAGAGACAGAGAGACAGAGAGACAGAGAGACAGAGAGACAGAGAGAATAAAAAAAAAAAAAAAAAAAAAAAAAAAAAAAAAAAAAAAAAAAAAAAGAGAGAGAGAGAGAGAGAGACAGAGAGAGAGAGAGACAGAGAGAGAGAGAGAGAGAGAGAGAGAGAGAGAGAGAGAGACAGAGACAGAGACAGAGACAGAGACAGAGAGACAGAGAGACAGAGACAGAGACAGAGACAGAGACAGAGACAGAGACAGAGACAGAGACAGAGACAGAGACAGAGACAGAGACAGAGACAGAGACAGAGACAGAGACAGAGACAGAGACAGAGACAGAGACAGAGACAGAGACAGAGACAGAGACAGAGACAGAGACAGAGACAGAGACAGAGACAGAGACAGAGACAGAGACAGAGACAGAGACAGAGACAGAGACAGAGACAGAGACAGAGACAGAGACAGAGACAGAGACAGAGACAGAGACAGAGAGAGAGAGAGAGACAGAGACAGAGACAGAGAGAGAGAGACAGAGACAGAGACAGAGACAGAGAGAGAGAGACAGAGACAGAGACAGAGACAGAGACAGAGACAGAGACAGAGACAGAGACAGAGACAGAGACAGAGACAGAGACAGAGACAGAGACAGAGACAGGAGACAGAGACAGAGACAGAGACAGATATAAAAAAGGAGAGAGAGAGAGTGAGGGGAGAGAGAGACAGAGAGACAGAGAGATGGGAGAGAATGAGGGGAGACAGAGACAGAGAGATGGGAGAGAGTGAGGGGAGAAATAGTGAGAGCGAGGAGAGAGGCCGAGCCACTAATGCCATCACCGGAGGATAACTTGGCTGACTTAGCCAGTGTCGATAAATTACATAACGATCATTAGCGCGCGGTAACATCAACAGCCACAGGAGGCCTGTGGTGTTGGTGACGTCACGCGGTCCGTCCGGTGATGCCACTCCCACCAGGTCGGCGCCAGGATCCCACCGCTGAGGAGGCGGACGCCCGGCTGTTCCGGAGCCGACGGTGGGCGACGGCGCGTGCGTGGAGAGGCGGCAGCGGGCACGCCGCTCCCGCCAAATCCGGCGCGCCAACCGCGTAGAAAGCCGGCGGCGGCGGCGCTGATTGCCATGCCGGCCGGCCCATCGGCGGCTGCGCACACGCGTCCGGCGGCGGCGGAGGCAGCCTGCCGCCGGCCGGACGTCGTATGCCTCGCAGAGGTCGACGGGTGGACGTCGGCGGCGCCGACGGCGTCACGGCTGCCCGGCCGGCCAATCGGTCGGACAGTCTCCCGACAGAAGACCGGCAGATTTGTGTGCGGACTCGCGGCGTGTTGTGCGGCGAAACGGCGCGCGTGTGTCGTCACGGTCCGGCGCGTGGCGCCAAAGTGTGCCGCCACACCCTCGGCTCCCGCCGCCGCGTGGCGCGGCTGATCACAGGTCGCCGCTGACAATCGCAGCGCCGCGACACAACGCCGGCGGCTGCAGAACCCCGGATGTGGTGATCTGCACACGACATGCAGGATATATGCCGAAAGCGGTCTATTCGGACAATCTCACAACAAACAGCAACTTTGTTCTTGATTATCTTCATAGCCATTGCCGTTTGATATTGCGTTTTATTCTACTATTTTTCTGACATCTCCCAGTCGAAATTTTGGTTCCAAGAGGTTGCGTAACTATGATTAAAATCAATTAGCAAAAAGTAACCAATGACTGTCTTCGTATTTCACATGTGTTCTTGGCATCTCCACTGCCAAAATACGCGTGACGCATGAACAAGTTACGGAGTGAAGGCACGCCAACCAGAACGGTGACAAACATTTAAGCAGACACTTCATTAACGTGTTGTTCTTCCATATAGGAATAATTAGAGTTCGGCTTCGTTGTGATTTCAGCTAACACCACTTCAGCGCTCGGCCAGTGATCGTTCCCTCGCGTATTTGCTTGAGCCGTCCTTTTTTTAATTCACAAAACCGGGGCTAATCCGACCTTATCTCTCCTGACCCTTGACAGAGTGTAAAGTTACGGATCACGAGCATCCTGACCCTTGACAGAGTGTAAAGCTACGGATCACGAGCGTGAGTCAGACAGGACTCGAGCCGTGAACTGGGCTGGACTCGACCCACGAGTCCAGCGGGACTCGAGCCACGTGTCGGACCGGCGTCGTGGCCCGGACCAACTACGGCCGTGCCTGGTTCCCGTAGCCCAGGTCACGCCTGCCTCGGCCCGGACCGACCTTGCGGTGGCGGGTGCCATTGATGGCGTGCAAGTTGATGACACACATTTCTTGACACAAGTTTGGTGTTAGTTGGTCACAACACTCGGACCGTTACGAAGCCACCAATTACCTACCAATCACTACACCCCGGAGGCATGTATGCACTGATTTTGCACCCGGCATTGTCGGCCGACTGTCGTGTTCTCTGCACACTTCACCGCTCAGCTCACCTCGCTGTGCTGAGCTGGCCAAACGCTACACACTGCTCCAATGGACGCACCAGCATGCCGTGGATGGTCCGCACCGCCACAGGGCACCACTCAGCCGCACCTGTACTTTTACTGCACACCCTGGAACGTCATTAACTGTATTTTTCTGTCCGGCTTGCAGGACCGGAGCATCCATCTGCGAGCAACGGACGGTTCCGACACGGTGGAAAAGAGTCCCGACAGCGTGGAGGCGGTGTGCCGGTGTAGATGAGTTGACCGCGGCGGGGGGTCACCGGTCGTCGAATTAATCTGGCGACCAGCCGCGCCGTCCGCCCGACTCATTACAGGTCGGCCGTGTTTCTCACGCGGCTAATTAGCCGCCCAGCACGAGCCCAAGCCGTGCGGCTGGTCTCCGCCCACTGGGCTGTGGCACTCTCTACCAGGCCTCGCCCGTGCCCCACCCACTGGGGTGAGCACGCTCAACCAGATCTCGTCCGTGCCCCACCCACTGAGGAGGGCACACCCTATCAGGCCTCGCTCGCACCCCCACACTGGCCGCCGCAGTGCGCTCCCCACACGGCAGGGGGTGGTCGGCCGCTGTCCGGGTCAGGTCGGGTCGGGTCGGGTCGGATCATGTGAGCCGAAGGCGCCGCTGCCGCCGCCGACTCGCACGGACGGACACGCTCTTGAGGTGGCGGGGACGCGGGTCGCCCAGTAATTGGGCCGTGAGTAGCGCGCGGCCGGATGGTGCTCCGCCGCGCCACCTCAGGGTCGGGTCAGCAGAGGTCACGTCGTGAGCGGCACTGGCAGGCTGAGTCAGGTTAGATGCTGCCGGTCAGGGTACTGACCAGAGGCGCAGCCAAGGGGGGGGGGGTGCCGCACTTAGCAACCATAAATACACTGGATCAAACAATTTTGAGATATTCACCATGCAAAACCAGAAAATTTCCGGCCGCTTCGCGCACCGAAAACGTTCTCTGTTTCATCACATGTTTGGGAGGTCAGGCCCCCTTAAGGAAGTTCTGGCTGCGCCACTGGACTATTGATACCCAGTGTCGCGGGTCGGGGCCTGGCGGGGCAGATTTGTGACACGCCGACGCACGACTCGGTCACACCCTATCACATTACCGTGCGCTGATGTGGATCATGTTAGTAGAACAAATAGGTATAATCAGGTAATCAGGAACTTGGGCCGACCAACACCACACCACTGATCGAGACGTGAGCTTCAGACGGCATCGCGATAGCCTGACCACTTCCCGAGTAATGCAAGATCAGGTTGGATCAGGCCGGGTCGGGTCAGATCAGGTCATGTCAGACCTTGTCGGGTCAGATCGGGTCAGGTAAGGTAAGGTCTGGGCAGGCCAGATCTGATCAGGCCAGTTCAGGTCATGCCAGGTCATGATAGGTCAGGTCAGGTCAGGTCGGGTCAGGCCAGGACAAGTCGGATCTGGGCGCGGTCAGTGCGAAACAAACGGCGCATTAAGTCCTCACCGCAAACAGACGGGACACATGGACCACATGTCTCACTGTTTACCGCGGCCGACCTCTGTTTACGGCCGCTGCCGGGTCATACACAGCACCGCAGGCCGCCAGACCGCACCATCAGCTCTCCCAGTCGCATCCAATGTCCGCGCCGCCGCTTTGGTGTGCCGTCCAGAGCCGCCGGACACCGGGCGGCTTTGGTGTGCCGTCCAGAGCCGCCGGACACCGGGCGGCTTTGGTGTGCCGTCCAGAGCCGCCGGACACCGGGCGGCTTTGGTGTGCCGTCCAGAGCCGCCGGACACCGGGCGGCTTTGGTGTGCCGTCCAGAGCCGCTGGACACCGGGCGACTTTGGTGTGCCGTCCAGAGCCGCTAGACACCGGGCGGCTTGTTCTGCTGCAATGCACCGTCATGGGAGAACAGACGGGGCGTGGATCCAGCACCGCGGCGGTGTGTCGTGCGGGAGAACACACGGGGACGTGGATCCGGCACCGCGGCGATGTGTCGTGCGGGAGAACACACGGGGACGTGGATCCAGCACCGCGGCGATGTGTCGTGCGGGAGAACACACGGGGACGTGGATCCGGCACCGCGGCGGTGTGTCGTGCGGGAGAACACACGGGGACGTGGATCCGGCACCGCGGCGATGTGTCGTGCGGGAGAACACACGGGGACGTGGATCCGGCACCGCGGCGGTGTGTCGTGCGGGAGAACACACGGGGACGTGGATCCGGCACCGCGGCGGTGTGTCGTGCGGGGAGAACACACGGGGACGTGGATCCGGCACCGCGGCGATGTGTCGTGCGGGAGAACACACGGGGACGTGGATCCAGCACCGCGGCGGTGTGTCGTGCGGGAGAACACACGGGGACGTGGATCCGGCACCGCGGCGGTGTGTCGTGCGGGAGAACACACGGGGACGTGGATCCGGCACCGCGGCGATGTGTCGTGCGGGAGAACACACGGGGACGTGGATCCGGCACCGCGGCGATGTGTCGTGCGGGAGAACACACGGGGACGTGGATCCGGCACCGCGGCGATGTGTCGTGCGGGGAACCCGGGGGGGTGGGTCCGGCACCGCGGCGGTGTGTCGTGCGGGAGAACACACGGGGACGTGGATCCGGCACCACGCGTGTGTTCAAAACGGGGACGTGGATCCGGCACCGCGGCGGTGTGTCGTGCGGGAGAACACACGGGGACGTGGATCCGGCACCGGGCGATGTGTCGTGCGGGAGAACACACGGGGACGTGGATCCGGCACCGCGGCGGTGTGTCGTGCGGGAGAACACACGGGGACGTGGATCCGGCACCGCGGCGATGTGTCGTGCGGGAGAACACACGGGGACGTGGATCCAGCACCGCGGCGATGTGTCGTGCGGGAGAACACACGGGGACGTGGATCCGGCACCACGGCGATGTGTCGTGCGGGAGAACACACGGGGACGTGGATCCGGCACCGCGGCGGTGTGTCGTGCGGGAGAACACACGGGGACGTGGATCCGGCACCGCGGCGATGTGTCGTGCGGGAGAACACACGGGGACGTGGATCCGGCACCGCGGCGATGTGTCGTGCGGGAGAACACACGGGGACGTGGATCCGGCACCGCGGCGGTGTGTCGTGCGGGAGAACACACGGGGACGTGGATCCGGCACCGCGGCGGTGTGTCGTGCGGGAGAACACACGGGGACGTGGATCCGGCACCGCGGCGATGCGATGCGACGCAACCGGACAACCGGCACCCGTAATCGTCACCGCGCCTGGTGTCGACGTCAGACACCGCGGCGGAAGCGGCCAGGTCGTTACCCGGTCGGTCCGGCGGCCAGGCGCGTGTTTACGCCCGGTTGATAATCCCGAGAGCGCCGCTCGCCAACTGCCGCAGATCCGGCCGCTGGTGCGCAACGCGACCGCCGTCTCCGGCCCAGTTGAGAAGCCGTCGGCGTGCTGGCGGCGGCGGTGTGGCCAGATCCAAACATCCGCGACCGGACGACGTCGCGTCCCGTCTGATGTGCACCTCTACACTGTCCAGATAACACACACGTCGTCGCAAAATGGGTGCAAACGAGCGCGCGCGTCCGGTCGGCGCAACCTGGCGGCACTGCGAGCCAATGGGACGCGCCAGTGAGACACGCCCACCGCCGCAGAGACTGTGGTGGTCCGCGGCGAGTGGCGTAGCACTGCCATTCAGCCGTCGGGGTCGGCGGCAGGCCACACAAACCGACCCAAACACACATCAACTGGCCGATACGTGCATGACCAGGCACCGGCCCGGGTGGCAGTGACCGTCTGCCGGCGGCGACATGGTCAGACATGTCCGGGTGGCAGTGACCGTCTGCCAGAGCGGACGGTCCGCCGGCGGCGACACGGTCAGACATGTCCGGGTGGCAGTGACCGTCTGCCGGCGGCAAAGAGCGGCACCAGTCCAGACCGAACTGCGACTATGGCTGGAAACACGGCTTTGTCCTGGATATGTCATCCGGAACATTATGCTTTCCAGGGAAATTATTAACTTTTCTTCACCAAAAGATCAATGGAGTTGATTATGGCTGCAAGCTTATTGCTGTTTGATACGCATACCAAACACCTACTGGAAAGTGCCCACAGACTTTTCCTGTCCGAAACACAGCAAAAATGATCACCTCAGACCTGGAATTATCAAAAATTTTCCTCTCGAAATCCCGGATTCTAAAACATCCACCCAACGCTGGCTGCGACACGGAGTAACTGGCCGGCGTCACTGGTCCGGACAGTCGCATCAGGGCAGTGGCGCCGTCTCCGTGTCCAGCTTCTGGGCAGCTGAGGCCAGCACCCGGCAGCTACACGTCTCGTCATCATGAAGTGCCACTTCCGCGCTCTGAAGATGTGGATCCCACCACACGAGGATATGAGCCCCGCCGTCAGAATATGTGAACCGCGTCGTCAGATGCGGGTTCCACCGCCTGCAGATGCGAGTCCCACCGCCCGGAGATGCGAGTCCCACCGCCCGGAGATGTGAGTCCCACTGCCGGGAGATGTAAGCCCCGACGCCTGGAGATGTGAGTCCAACCACCTGTGTATGCGAGTTCCACCGCCCGGAGATGTGAGCCCTGCCGTCAGACATGAACCACATTGTCAGAAGATGTGTGTCGCGCCGCCGGGAGATGCGAGTCCCGCCGCCCGTAGATATGAGTCCCACCGCCTGGATATGCGAGTTCCACCGCCCGGAGATGTGAGGCCCACCGCCCGGAGATGTGAGCCCCGCCGTCGGACATGAACCCCGCCGTCAGGAGATGTGAGTTCAACCACCTGAAGATGTGAGTTCAACCACCTGGAGATGCGAGCCCCACCACCTGGAGATGTGCGTCGTAATGCGTCGTAAAAGAACCCAAGGCTCTGGGTCTCTCGGACATGTCTCTCATGTCCGCCATGAACCTAACCCAAGGCTCTGTCTCTCTCGGACATGAACCATGTCGTCAGAAGACGCGAGCCCCGCCGTCAGAAGATGTGAGCCCCGCCGCCGGGAGATGTGACCCCGCCGCCTCTGGACGCCGACATGTGTTTACAGCGAGGCCGGTGTTTGGTCGGCCGTTCGTGGCGACATCAGTCACCGGACAAATGGCAGCATGAATCACCGCCGCCGAGCACAGCGCCGTTTATTACTCTGATTGGAGTTGATGGCCGAGTTAAATGCTGGGCAGTGTGGTCGGCGTCACCGCCGTGTAGAGCCGCCCGACACTCAGACCACTGCGTTGTGCCGTGACGCGACTCAATTACGTCAACTCGGCGTGGTGGTGCTGCTTTGGCCGCTCAGCAGGGCACCGCCATCGCAAGGACAGCCGTTTGGGCGCTCACCACGACAACACCGTCGCACGGCCAGCCGTTTCGCACCAGTTGTCTGAGGTTGTCTCGTGAGTGTTGCACTCTTGCATAATTCCACGTGACAAAGGTATGACCAGTTTTGCTAACCACAGCGAGATTGGCGTCTCCGGCTGAGAGAGGCGGCCTTCACTACCCCGCGGCAAATGACACGGCCGTCTCAGATCCCCTCGGTTCCTCGGTGCAGTGTTCGGCCCGGGTGCGGTTCGGTGGGCGCCGACGGCCCGGCAGTGCGGCGCACCCGCCTCCCCTCATCATCTGCCTGTGCGCACGGCACCGGCTGCCGTTGTGGCTGCGGCTGTGTGCAGAGTTGGCTGGGTTTCCGACCATAACGGGCCGGCCTGCAACATCAGCCGGGGTGGCAGCCCCACTACTGGCTCGTGGCCGCGGTAACTCGTGGCCGTGGAGGCCGTGGAGGCCGTGGAGGCCGTGGTGGTCGTGGTGACCGTGGTGACCGTGGTGACCGTGGTGGTCGTGGTGGTCGTGGTGGTCGTGGTGGTCGTGGTGGTCGTGGTGGTCGTGGTGACCATGGTGACCGTGAGTTCGTGGTGGTCGTGGTGGTCGTGGTGGTCGTGGTGGTCGTGGTGGTCGTGGTGGTCGTGGTGGCCGTGGAGGCCGTGGAGGCCGTGGAGGCCGTGGAGGCCGTGGTGACCATGGTGACCATGGTGACCGTGGAGGCTGTAGTGGCCGTAGTGGCCGTGGTGGCCGTGGTGGTCGTGGTGGTCGTGGTGGTCGTGGTGGTCGTGGTGGTCGTGGTGGTCGTGGTGGTCGTGGTGGTCGTGGTGGCCGTGGTGGCCGTGGTGGTCGTGGTGGTCGTGGTGGTCGTGGTGGCCGTGGTGGTCGTGGCCACTCGTGGTGGCTTCCAGCTGATTGTTTAGAGGTGGAGTGGTCATGGGGTGGTGGCGGCAGCGGGTGAAACTGGCAGTTCCCATGTGATTACTGAGTTGAAGTAAGGCTGGCATAAAGTGGTGGTGGGATGGCTGTAGGGCAGTACTGTCGCTATGGAGTGCTGACAGGGGTGGAACGTGTCGAGATGCACACGTCGTATATTTTGGAAATGCGCGTCCCAGCTTTCATGGCGCATCGCCAACTTTGCACCCACAAATGAAATACCATCCCAAATAATGTAAGTTCAAGGAACACTTGGACAGCTAAAAAAAGGCTTTGCAATATTATCATCTGGTTTCAAAAGTCAACTCCCACAATCAATCACTACGCATTGTATCAGAGTACAACCCCTCCCCCCCCCCATCAATCTCAACAAAGAAAAAGTTGCACCAAACACTATGGCGACACCTATCGTGCATCCCCAATGAAAGCGATTCAAAGGGATCAAGTCCCGCTACTGGGTCGTAGGTTGGTTGTGAGATAGTGGTGGGTGGTAGCGACTCGTGTGGGACGAGAGGGTTCAACTTTCCGCACCGGGCGTTTCTCACGTGAGGAGAGGGAAGCTTTCCTTTCGAGACGTTTCTCACGTGAGGCGAGAGGGCACCTCTCCTTACGGGGTTTGTCACGTGAGGTGAGAGGGCATCTCTCCTTACGGGGTTTGTCACGTGAGGCGAGAGGGCACCTCTCCTTACGGGGTTTGTCACGTGAGGTGAGAGGGCATCTCTCCTCATGGGACGCCTCTCACGTGAAATGAGAAAGCAGCTATCACGGGGTGCCTCTCACGGGGTGCCTCTCACGTGAGGTGAGAGGGCAGCTATCACGGGGTGCCTCTCACGTGAGGTGAGAGGGCAGCTCTCCTGACCACGGCCGAGTCACACCCTCCTTGTGTGTGTAGTTGAGATTTTAGCGCGCGTCAGCTGCCTCGGCTATGCTGCGCCCACGCAGCCTCCTTGCCCACCCATGCAAACCCGGGTGGCCGCCTGGCCTGCCATAGCGGTGAGCACGTGACGCGTGACGGTACCAGCAGAACACCGATGACCAGCTGGATCAGACATACTGCACTGCACGTCAACATCGTCTACATGACCGCTACACGGCGACACAATGTCATACTGCACTGCACGTCAACATCGTCTACATGACCGCTACACGGCGACACAATGTCATACTGCACTGCACGTCAACATCGTCTACATGACCGCTACACGGCGACACAATGTCGCCGACAGGGCTAGACTTGTGCATTGTCGTCCTGGATGTGGAGAGGACTATTCTGGCTGATAGAATATGGACAGGAAATTTGCATTCAAACCTGCGACATCAGAATCTTAGTCTGCACTTCCCAGTGAATATTCCGCACTTCATCGCGAAGCACTTCCTTGTCAAACAGCACCACTCAACCTCCAAATGATAAAAACGAGAGGATAATTTTCTGGAGATAAAAATGTTCTCGACGCCAATAATCCAGGTGCAGCCTCTTCTTCCAACCCCGGTCTGGGACCACACGGGTACGGCAGAGCTGCCATAGCCCGGCCGCCGACGCCCGAGCCACGCGGCTGCGTAACGTGTCGTCTGTGTGCCGTGTCGACGGCAGACAACAGTCCGCCCACGCAGCACCACTCTACTCCACCATAGGTCAGTGGCCAACTGTGACCACTGTACGATCCAGACGCTGCAGCGCCGTAACGCATCTCCACTCTCGTCGGTCCTCCACATGCCGGTAGCGGCCAAATATCATGTTGGCCCTCCAATAGCCCGGCCGCCATCCGCTGCTGTGACGAACCACCACAGCCAATCTGTGTCAAATTGCCGTCCGACATTGCCCCGACCAGCCTACACTGCCGATGGCCAATGACCGACGCATGACCCAGTCTGCGTCTCATTACAGGTCAGTGAGGGCGCGCCACGGCCGATGGCCAATCACCACGGCCTGTGTAGCGTCGCTCAATCACTCCCCCGTCTCTGTAGCGGGGCCGGTCGACGCTGACCGCCGGCCGGCTCGGCACGGTCAGCTCCGCCCGCGCCGACCTTCTCCGCCCCGACCTCCGTCCCGGGAGACCCACCCGCAGCCGACACAGCCCCGGGAAACCAAATCAACCCCGCGCCGACCTCCGCCCCGGGAGATCCGCGGCCGACCCACCGCCGACCTTCTCCGCCCGGGAGACTTGCGGCCCACACCGCTCGGCGTCCGGCCGTTCCGCAACGGCAGCCGACGTGGCTCTCTCCGATCTATAGCTCTCTCCGATCTGTAGCTCTCTCCGATCTGTAGCTCTCTCCGATCTGTAGCTCTCTCCGATCTGTAGCTCTCTCCGATCTGTAGCTCCACTGTCCTCACACGGCGGGCCGCTGGCGGACCGATGATTCGAGAGCTCTGCACGCGTGGCGGACCCGTCATGTTTATGGGGCCTCAGCCACACAACCTACTGCTAGGCGGACGCGGGCGGACTCCGAATTGACTCACGCTTGGCTCTAGTTTACGGCCTTTCCGTTTTCAGCCCACTATTCCGTTTCCATTTACTTTTTCATATTTTCCTTTCCCTTTCCGTGTTCACCCTTGACACTCATGGGACGCGTACTTCAGTCGTCAAGTTTCCACCCACGCAGCAGGGGTTAGCGTTGCCTAATACCAGGGCCGTCTGACCGAAGGGGAGGACGTGCCATCCACACACCAAGGTCGTCTGACCGAAGGGGAGGACGTGCCATCCACACACCAAGGTCGTCTGACCGAAGGGGAGGACGTGCCATCCACACACCAAGGTCGTCTGACCGAAGGGGAGGACGTGCCATCCACATCGTTGACATCGACTCATGGTAACTGATAGCCGAAAGGTGCTGCGACACAACATTGGACGCCATGGAACCGAACTGATGTGGCAAGTGCGATGGGACGGAACTGGTGTCACGAGCTGGACATGAACACACTATGGGACGGCATGACAACCGGCACTGAACGGCAGGGCTGAGAAGAGCAAGATGACACCAGTGACACTGGGGTGACTGACTGAAACGGGATGTAATAATGGTGTAACGGACGTGACGGGATGTGACACTGGCGTGACGGACGGGACGGGATGTGGCACTGGTGTGACGGCACGCGATGGAATGTGATGCTGATGTGGCGGACGGGACGGGATGTGATAATGGTGTGACGGACGGGACGGGATGTGGCACTGGTGTGACGGCACGTGATGGAATGTGATGCTGATGTGGCGGACGGGACGGGATGTGACGTGACACCAGCATGGCTGTCTGCACACCATAGCCCGCCGGTTACCGCCGGCTCAGGGCCAGGGCGGGGCAGTCCACTCAGCCGGGGACCGCCGCACACTACACTGACCCTGACCCCTGACCGACGACCGCCACCGGCCGCCGACCGCGCCAAAAGTCAGCTGACAAGTCCGCGCCGGTCCGCCGCGCCAATAGTCAGCTGACCGGTCCGCGCCTGCCCGCCTCCACAACCACCCGGTCATAACGGACACGCAATTTGGAGTGTGTGGGGCGCGCCGCGCGCCGTAGTCGGGCGGGCCGTTCTGACGTTGCAGCCGGCACCGACTGCGGCCGAGGCGGGCCGCGCTGGTCGGTTGGGCTGACGGGCCGGGCCGGCCCGCTCCGGCGACGGTGGCGAAAATAGGCCGCTAACGAGCGGCGGCCGATAACGGGCGGACGCGACCGGCCGTGAAACGCGCGCCACCAATCGCGCGCCGCGCCGCAAACAACGGTGGTCGGTCCAGCTGCTCACGACACGCCGACACCGGGGCACGGCGGCCGGCGGATCTGACCCGCACACAGCTCGACGCCACGGTCCATCGACACTGGGGCAGGGCGGCTGGTGTACCTGATCTGACCCGCACACAGCTCGAAGCCACGGTCCACCGACACTGGGGCACGGCGGCTGGTGTACCTGACCTGACCCGCACACAGCTCGACGTCACGGTCCATCGACACTGGGGCGGGGCGGCCGGCATATCTGACCTGTCATGTCGCCCTTAAAGCGGAATTCCTACAACACCTAATATACGAGATGGTCGCCCCTTCCGCTGGCAGCGGCAGTGACAATTGGCGTAATGCTACGTGCGAAGAAAAAAGCATGGTGCATCTGCTGTAAACCCGTGGCGGGGTCACATATATACCGCTGCCAGAGAGCCGGCGCCGCCATAGCTGTGTTCAGTGAACACGTGCTGAACGAACACTAACTGCCGTATCCATCAGCACTGTTCATGGATATAGCGTAATGCCCACTTGTCCATGCATTTTGCTGTGCATCTGTTTTGTTCTGGTTGTAACTAGCTATTTAGTCCGGTGGACTGTTTGTCGAGGTTTCAGGGCACATGGTAAGCTATGGGTATAGGTATGGGTTTCAGTTCTAATTAGTGGTGGATGGGGTGAGATTTATGATAGTAGGTGTACACGGTACAGGCCCCCTGAAGCAGGCATGCATTGAGTTTGAAAGTGATTGATTGGCGCTCGATCCACGCGTGTGTTACACGGGATCGAGTGAGTAGGGCTAGTTAGCAGGTAGGTCGATAGGTATTGGTAGGTGTGTAGGATGTTGGTGGATGGTCTCTTTGGAATTTAGAATGTTGCATTGATTGGGGTGTTGAGTATCTTTTTGTCTAGGATTATAGTATCTTCCCTTTACAGGCCTAACCCAGGTCTAACCCAGACGGGTCCCTGCGGCTCTTGTTAAGTTTGAACATGTTACGACATGTATACTCTGGTTGGCCATTGATGCTCCAGGACACGTTGTATGGTCATACAACATCCTCCAACACAGTTCTGTGTTGTTACTATTGGTTGGTTGTTTGGGTTTCAGGGCGTATCAACGACGATCGCATAGCGTCTAGGACTTGGTGTTTTTACTCAGGCTTTAGTTCCGGACGGGAATACCTCAAAATACCCATGGGATATTCGCCAGACAGAGCTTACACATTAACGCAATACAATGTCGCTATGTCCACGAGTGGACAACAGCCAACCATGTTTGCGAGACCAACCCGAATAGCCGTCCGGTCTCAACCACACGACACCCATCGCCTGAGAAACCAGCCATCGTAAGCGACGACTGTCATCCAAAAAGCCGTCTTCTTTGTGCTGAGAAGTCGGGGATACGACAGGAGAACGTGCCTGGCCGTCAGTGGGATATCACAACGAGTACACATCGGCCTGCCATCGTCTCGCAAAAGGCACCCGGGGTGGCATAAGTGTGACCTACACGCACCCGGGTGTGGTATAGGTGCGACCTACATGCACCCGGGTGTTGCATAAGTATGACCTACACGCACCCGGATGTGGTACAGGTGTGACCTACACGCACCCGGATGTGGCACAGGTGTGACCTACACGCACCCTGGGGTGACGCAGTTGTGACCTACACGCATCCTGACATCACTTTCTACTTCCGTGGGATTATCGATGATTCCCGGCGACATAACCTTTGCTTTCTGGTTCTGAGTTTGTTTTAACCCGACGAGTTCTAAGTCTGCTATCATTTCTCCTGGAAAAAAAAAACATCCTGGTGGTCTGGCTGAGATACGCCGAGGGCAGGGGCGGTACATGAGTGAGTGTATTGGCTCCGGGCAGCTAGCTCTGCCGCCTCGTCAGCCAGGGGCGGTACATGAGTGAGTGTATTGGCTCCGGGCAGCTAGCTCTGCCGCCTCGTCAGCCAGGGGCGGTACATGAGTGAGTGTATTGGCTCCGGGCAGCCAGCTCTGCCGCCTCGTCAGCCAGGGGGCGGTACATGAGTGAGTGTATTGGCTCCGGGCAGCTAGCTCTGCCGCCTCGTCAGCCAGGGGCGGTACATGAGTGAATGTATTGGCTCCGGGCAGCTAGCTCTGCCGCCTCGTCAGCCAGGGGCGGTACATGAGTGAGTGTATTGGCTCCGGGCAGCCAGCTCTGCCGCCTCGTCAGCCAGGGGCGGTACATGAGTGAGTGTATTGGCTCCGGGCAGCTAGCTCTGCCGCCTCGTCAGCCAGGGGCGGTACATGAGTGAGTGTATTGGCTCCGGGCAGCTAGCTCTGCCGCCTCGTCAGCCAGGGGCGGTACATGAGTGAGTGTATTGGCTCCGGGCAGCTAGCTCTGCCGCCTCGTCAGCCAGGGGCGGTACATGAGTGAGTGTATTGGCTCCGGGCAGCTAGCTCTGCCGCCTCGTCAGCCAGGGGCGGTACATGAGTGAGTGTGTTGGCTCCGAGCAGCTAGCTCTGCCGCCTCGTCAGCCAGGGGCGGTACATGAGTGAGTGTATTGGCTCCGGGCAGCCAGCTCTGCCGCCTCGTCAGCCAGGGGCGGTACATGAGTGAGTGTATTGGCTCCGGGCAGCTAGCTCTGCCGCCTCGTCAGCCAACTGGTTCCCCGCTATTCCAATTGACTGTGTATCCAGCGGAGACCACGGTTTTGCTCGCGCGCCTGAGCTTAGTTGGACACAATAAAGCATCGTCAACGATAGGGTCGTGAGGATAAAACATCTTTATCGCACGAAGGCTACTTAAGGAATCTGAAAGTACCGAACGGTCGTTACCATTCCCCACTTCGATGAAGTACAAAGGCTTCATGACTGCCACTCGTTCGGCCGTACAAGCCGCTGTGTGAGGAGCCAGCGTGAATGATCTGGTTGCAGACCCGCTCACAAAGACACAGCCCACGCCATCATTAGTCTTCGACCCGGCAGTGTATGCAGCGGTGCATGCACGATAGATGCCAAGGTGTTCCAGGACTTTCGGCCGAAACACCTTTGCGATGATTTTTTTCCGTTCCGGGACGCAAATAGCGTCATGTCGACAGATGGTAGCACTAATTGCCAAGGTGGAATGGGCAGTTGTATAATCCTCCTCGATCCTCCTCCAATCCATACAACCCTCCTCCGGCTGGTGAAGTGACGTGTGACCACTGACGACCGCCATACACCATGTGACGGGTGGCGTGACGTGTGACCACTGATGACCGCCATACATCATGTGACGGGTGACGTGACACGTGTGACTGGTGACGTGACGTGTGACCACTGATGACCGCCATACATCATGTGACGGGTGACGTGACGCGTGTGACGGGTGACGTGACGTGTGACCACTGATGACCGCCATACATCATGTGACGGGTGGCGTGACGCGCGTGACGAGTGACGTGACGTATTACCAGTAACGGCCGCCACACACCGTGCCGGCCTCACCGTCCCCATATCCACCTGGCGACAGCGCCACCTCCACACCCGCTGCAGCCAGACCGACCGTCACACCCCAGCTGGACAGGCGCGCGCGCGGGCTGGCGGCCGGAGCGGACGCGCGCCGACAATCGGGCAGACGAGCCGGCGCAAAAACAATTCGTTACCGTCGACTCGACGACCGCAAAAAGCGGCACTGTTGCAGCGGCAAAAAGCGGCGCCGTCAGCACGCCGCCGCTTGTTTCACGTGGACGTCGCGCCGACCCGGCCGGCCGGGCTGGCCGCGGGGCACGCGCTGTGACCTGGCGGCGGTGCCGTGTCGCCGACTGACGGCGGTGTCGACCGTCGGCGGCACACATCGCGTGTCGTCTCCGCTGCCGTGTTTCACTTGACAGGCTCGAGGCCGGACAGTGTGAGTGTGACAGTGTGGGCTGCCTGACGCTCACGACGCTGCCGACCCGGCCAGCACGAGACACACACGTGACCACGTGCCGGCCAGTGGGGCGCTTCCATTTGGATGCTCGCGTCGACCGCAGTGACTAAAAGCTGAACTTTCTGTACGGGTTACGGGATTTCACGATGCATCGCCAAATCTACGTCCCTCACCCCGTCCTCCCCAAACGCCGTGTGACAGAACATATATATGCAATATGCAAACATAAATAAATATATATATATATATATATATATATATATATATATATATATATATATACATATATATGTGTGTGTGTGTGTGTGTGTGTGTGTGTGTGTGTATGTGTGTGTGTACGTATGCATACTTATACAAAATAAAAACAATGTATGGAAGTTGTACCTCAATGCCCAGCATCATCGTCATACGTTGATAATTATAGCCATTTCACTGGACAAATTGTGTTCATATCACGAACATGTTTAGATCAAACTCATTCTGCACTAAACCTGCAACAGCTTTACGCCACCGACCGCACTCCCACAAAGCCTTACATTGCAATCACGTGTCACCGTAAATGACCGTTGGTTCACCCCGGCTCAAGGTACGTGACCATTTCTCACAAAGGCTGAGGGACTGCATCTACGGACGAAAGTGCCAGCAGCACACCTGCAGGCTGCTAAGTTATCAGCAGCCTCAGTCACCAGAGGTGGCAATTTGCATCTAACTGGTACGGCATTGCATAACCAATACTGGCAGTGCTTCGGACTGTCGGTAACTCTGTGTGGGAACAACCGAATCAAAACCTGCGACTACACTATAATCATTGGATACGTGCTTACCGTATCGAACAATACTTTGGTTAACTGACAAATAACGACGTCATCAAAGGACATCCCACTGAGCGACTGCATGCCTGACAATAAAATCGCTGAATCTAACGCGCGCCCAGGTATCGTAATACAACTTACGACAAACACAGAAACTTGAAAAGTATTGCAATTACAACTGGGTTCTGCAGTAGGCCAATCCAGTAGTTTCAGTTAACTCCCTTTAAGTTCAATAGCAGTGGGGGGGGCTGGGGTAAATTGAGGCTGCAGCTGCCGCCGCCAGCCTGAGGTCTTGGCGTGACATGACAGCAGCTTCCAACACACGAAATGATGCGCCTGAGTAAGGCACGCCAGCAGATCGGTCCTCCAGGACGATCCCCTTATTTTCCCTCACACGGCGTTGCCGCAGCATCAGGTACGGGACCCCGGGCAGCGGCAGTCGGGTACGGGACCCGGGCAGCAGCAGTTGGGTACGGGACCCGGGCAGCGGCAGCCGGGTACGAGACCAGGGCAGCGGCAGCGCGCGATGGTGACGCAATCAGCCTGGCGCCGACAGCCAGCCGACAGCCGGTCGACAGCCGGTCGACAGCCAGCCGACAGCCGGCCGACAGCCGGCCGACAGCCGGCCGACAGCCAGCCGACAGCCGGCCGACAGCCGGACGCCGACTTCATTCTGTACGCAGCACGTACTGGCCGGCTGACCAGGGGGTAGCGCCGACACAGGCCCGGTGACAGGCAGCGGCACGCGATCCGTGACCCCTGACCCGCCACACCCTTCCCTGTCTCGGCTCAGTAGGACGCCCATCGGCCCGGTCTGTCCTCATCGGGCCGGCAGCGGCTCCCAACTTCTGCCGACCTGCGGCAGGACGTTATCAACAGGTCGGCGGGTGGTGACCCTGCCGACCTGCGGCAGGACGTCACCAACAGGTCGGCGGGTGGTGACCCTGCCGACCTGCGGCAGGACGTCACCGACAGGTCGGCGGGTGGTGACCGTGCCGACCTGCGGCAGGACGTCACCAACAGGTCGGCGGGTGGTGACCCTGCCGACCTGCGGCAGGACGTCACCGACAGGTCGGCGGGTGGTGACCGTGCCGACCTGCGGCAGGACGTCACCAACAGGTCGGCGGGTGGTGACCCTGCCGACCTGCGGCAGGACGTCACCGACAGGTCGGCGGGTGGTGACCCTGCCGACCTGCGGCAGGACGTCACCAACAGGTCGGCGGGTGGTGACCGTGCCGACCTGCGGCAGGACGTCACCAACAGGTCGGCGGTGGTGACCCTGCCGACCTGCGGCAGGACGTCACCGACAGGTCGGCGGGTGGTGACCCTGCCGACCTGCGGCAGGACGTCACCGACAGGTCGGCGGGTGGTGACCCTGCCGACCTGCGGCAGGACGTCACCAACAGGTCGGCGGGTGGTGACCGTGCCGACCTGCGGCAGGACGTCACCAACAGGTCGGCGGGTGGTGACCCTGCCGACCTGCGGCAGGACGTCACCGACAGGTCGGCGGGTGGTGACCCTGCCGACCTGCGGCAGGACGTCACCGACAGGTCGGCGGGTGGTGACCCTGCCGACCTGCGGCAGGACGTCACCAACAGGTCGGCGGGTGGTGACCCTGCCGACCTGCGGCAGGACGTCATCAACAGGTCGGCGGGTGGTGACCCTGCCGACCTGCGGCAGGACGTCACCAACAGGTCGGCGGGTGGTGACCCTGCCGACCTGCGGCAGCACGTCATCAATAAGTCGGCGGGTGGTGACCCTGCCGACCTGCGGCAGCACGTCACCAACAGGTCGGCGGGTGGTGACCCTGTCGACCTGCGGCAGGACGTCATCAACAGGTCGGCGGGTGGTGACCCTGCCGACCCGCGGCAGCACGTCACCAACAAGTCGACGGGTGGCGACCGCGCCGGTCACGGGTGCCACCGCCTCGCGACAGGTGACTCCATCTGAGACCGATGATCCGGCGGCACTCACCTGGCACGAATCGCCAGCTGAATGGCAGCAGGCTTGCCCTACATTCTTGCACTGACAACCTCCAAATGTACGGTGAGCCGCCGGCAGCCGATAGCTCCGTGGGAACAGGCGCGGCGGACGCCGCAGACTGCGGCCCGGGGATAACGCGCGTCGCCCCGGCTTACACCACGCTCTCACACAAGATCGGAAAGCAAGCTCTGCGTTAATCGCGATCCAGCGGGCTGTCATTTACCCCCGGTATTCCGTCCGGCTGTCACAGATGTGCCAACATCAAAAGTGTCGAGTGCCACGCCAGGGTGTCATACCGATGCCGAGGTCAAGAGGTCAAGGACGCTACTGGGTCACCGTCGGACCGGCTGCTTAACGCAAATATCAGTGGCGGGATGGCGACAGAGTGCAGTGCCTGCCAGCATCATCTGCTGGTTAAGCCCGACATGCCGTTCGTGCTATTCACAAAGACCAAATGCGATGGCCATGGCCCGGACGTGATCTGCTGTCAGCACCGCAGCCATGCCACGATCATCAGCCGTGCTATTGCCTTCAGCTATGACGGGGCTATAATCGGCCAAGCGAGGCGGCACAAGTACGCAAAAACGGCGTCAGTCGCGACGTAACAACAACTACTTCGGCGAATACAAACTGCACGAGCGGAGTGCTGTCTGGTATGGAAAGATCGCGTATTGCTCCTGCGCGTGCACGCCCAGATAGATGACGACCGGGTTCGCCCAGTTGCGACCTTGGATCTGACGGCAGGCGTTCCACCTGCCGCACCATCTCGGCGCTCGCCGCAGGCCGGCGGCTTTCCTCGATCACCAGCCACCCAGTGGCCGAACACACCACTATAAGTTACTGTTCTTCGTCGCCAGAGGTCTTCCACTCGAGTTGCTGCCGTTGCAATGATGGCTCAGACTGTCCGTCTCACTCTCAACTTGCATTAACACATGTCGGCTGGAATCGGTGTTACTATCCGACCCCACAATGATTTGGCATGGTGACCCATACACTTCAAATAGCAGCACGACAGCCGATGTGAGCAACACGGCACTTGAAATGTGCCCCATCCACTGCCACTGCGCGACGTCTTGCCGGAGTGGCGGTGTTGGGCGGCGCGGATCGGTTGCGGTACGCGTCGCCCGCCTCTCAACTTAACCACGTACCGCGACACTAGGCTCCAAGCAAGCGAGTGGGTCGGCAGAACACCCGCAAACGGGTGTAGAACAAACATCCGATCTGATTGTCCAACAATAAAAGGTCGCTATTGACACGACCTCCTTACCCATCGACGGGTGCAATCCCCGCTTCACGGGGCGCACCCGACATGTTCAACTGGAAACACAAAGCGCTGACCACCAACGCACCAGGCCACCGTGCCCTGTGCCAGGGAGCCAGTCCTGCAATCGATACGCCCGTCTACAACGCAGTGCAAACACAGCCGCTGCACAACGTGACTACAATCACGGCGACTACGTTCAGCGATTACACCGCCAGACGACTGGGTTTCACTCACGATGGCCGCACCATCAAACGACAGCGATTACACCCATAGACGAGTATGCATTTGCTGTGTAGAACAACCGCAAGTGACAATTACTACACGGCACGAATCGCGCGCGAACTGCCTGGCACAGAGCCATCGCGGGCTCCAGGTCGTGTCACTCCATCATGTCTAAACGATGTTCTCGCCGGGGAAAGTCCGTCAGCAGCGATTGGCAAAAGCCATCACGAAGTGGTGGTGGGAGGCGGTGTGGAGTTGGGTGAGTACCAGCACGTCCCAATGAAGTGGCGGGAGGGCACGACCCAGCCCGGTTGGATTGTTTGGCTTAAGGGCGCGTCGACTACGTGGCGATTGAGCGGCCACGACCCAGTTTGGCCAAACTGGGTGAAACTTGGTCGTGGCCAATCTTTGGTCAATCCGCCCTGATATCACGTCATCCAGCAGGACGGCACGCTTGGCCAGCCACGGGCGCGCACGGTCTGTCCACTGCCGGGGCTGGGCGGTGGACACGAGCGGTCTGTCCACTCCCGGGGCTGGGCGGGGGACACGGGCGGTCTGTCCACTCCCGGGGCTGGGCGGTGGATACGAGCGCGCACTGCCGGAGGTAGCCGGTCGGCCGGCCGTGCCACCCACCATTGAGTGGGGGACAGCTTCTCCCATCGGTGAGTGGGGGGACAGCTTCTTACAGTAACTACCACTGGCCGTGCCACCCACCGGTGAGTGGGGGTACGGACGGACGGCTGCCGGCACGCCTGACCACCCCGCACCATGACCGGGCCCGGAGCCGCCTCTACACCGGCAGACCTCTGGTGTGCCGGCACATCGCACCCCGCACCATGACCGGGCCCGGAGCCGCCTCTACACCGGCAGACCCCTTGTGTGCCGCAACACCCCCCCCGAACCATGACCGGGCCCGGAGCAGCCTCTACACCGGCAGACATCTGGTGTGCCGGCACATCGCACCCGCACCATGACCGGGCCCGGAGCCGCCTCTACACCGGCAGACCTCTGGTGTGCCGGCACATCGCACCCCGCACCATGACCGGGCCCGGAGCCGCCTCTACACCGGCAGACCTCTGGTGTGCCGGCACATCGCACCCCGCACCATGACCGGGCCCGGAGCCGCCTCTACACCGGCAGACCTCTGGTGTGCCGGCACATCGCACCCCGCACCATGACCGGGCCCGGAGCCGCCTCTACACCGGCAGACCTCTGGTGTGCCGGCACATCGCACCCCGCACCATGACCGGGCCCGGAGCCGCCTCTACACCGGCAGACCTCTGGTGTGCCGGCACATCGCACCCCGCACCATGACCGGGCCCGGAGCCGCCTCTACACCGGCAGACCTCTGGTGTGCCGGCACATCGCACCCCGCACCATGACCGGGCCCGGAGCCGCCTCTACACCGGCAGACCTCTGGTGTGCCGGCACATCGCACCCCGCACCATGACCGGGCCCGGAGCCGCCTCTACACCGGCAGACCTCTGGTGTGCCGGCACATCGCACCCCGCACCATGACCGGGCCCGGAGCCGCCTCTACACCGGCAGACCTCTGGTGTGCCGGCACATCGCACCCCGCACCATGACCGGGCCCGGAGCCGCCTCTACACCGGCAGACCCTGGTGCGTCGGAAAGCCCGCGCCGCACCACGTGAGAAAGTGAAATCTAATCAGTGACGCGCGTCAATAGCAGTGTACAAGTCGCCGGTCGGGCACTGCTCGCCTGATCGATTTGACACGCCCCAACGACCACATGATGAAGCATTCGCTTGCACCAAGCATCAGAATGAGCTTCTTGGCAAGGAACTAATTACTTTCCCACACCACTAAAAAAACAAACTGCGGCTGCATTATGCTAACCTTAGCTATTAGCAGACGAAGGACCCAGTGCTGGGAAGGTTTGATGGAACTATTTTTGTCAGGATGAGTCGTTTTCACAGGTTATAGCACGCTTGGTCAGATTTTGTGACAAATCGTTGTGTTGCTTAATATGGTAGGGATAGACACGACTGAAACAACAGCAGAATTTCATGTGCATGACGTAGGATGTGATGGCATCACCACAATAATAACTGCTCAATTATAATTGCCGAAAACAAAGCATGAGTGTCAGCAGTGTGTTTTCACTGATTTTTTTTCAGAGTGTAAAGTAATTAGAGCCAAAGGTGTCATTTTCGAGGACAGTACAATCCGGTTTATAAATAAGAAGAGAACATCAGCATAGATAGCGCAGAAACTCGGCTCGCTGTCGCGGGTGGCGCGCGAAGAACAAGCACTAACACGAACAACTAACATAACAACGCACACCTTTTTCTGGTGGCATTTGTTTTGTGTCTGCTTATGAATGGTGATATAAATTACATCATCCTTGCTTGTGACACATGACCACCATAGTTGTTGGGTCGGCTTGTATATGGTCGTGGTGGGGCATCGGCAGGGCTGGAATCTCGCTGTTTCTGCATGTTTGGCATACAGGACATTATCCCCTCCAGAAAATAATTTTCGCGATTTCCCAATTTTCTGTTCGATGTTGCTGTTTGGCAATGGATTGTTCTGTGATAAAGTGCTAAAAAAACGTACTGGAAAGTGCAAACTGATATTCTGAGGGCACAGGATTCAACAAAAATATACTCTCCATATTTGATTACCCCAAAACATCCTCTCCACATCCAGGACTACAAAGCACAATAACAAAGCACAACCAATCCCAGGGCGTGGGTTTCAGGTTTTTAAGACACGCCAAGATAATTGCCGTGTAAGAAGTCCACCAATCGTGGCCATGAATTACGCATAGGTGGGCTTAAGTACCTGTAAATAGCTACATATTAACAGAGTAGGTCAATTAGTATTTTCCAAGAGTTACTACCCCATGCATCACATTTCAATATATGCATTTGACAGTCATTGCATTCACAGCTTCGTTATATTCCAAGATGGATTTTGGTTGGAGGAACAAGAAGTTAATCTAACCATGTTTTGGGAAAGTGTTTCGAAAACGTCTTTCGTCTCTGTGTGTACATAGTTGGAACAGTATTGGATTTTTGCTTCGTTATCCTGAAGGTGGAGAGGAAAAATTGTGGGGTAATTGAATATGGAGAGGGTATATTCTTCAAACCTGTGACATCAGAATCTAAGATTGCACATTCCAGTGAATTTTTAACACTTCATCACAGATCAGTTCATTGCCAAACAGCGCCACTTAATCTACAAGTGATAAAAAGAGGATAATTCGATGGGGAGGATAATTAAGACAAGGACAACTATTCAGCTGCTCGCGATGACAAACATCCCTGAACAGCCTGTTTTTCCAACCTTGGGTTTGGAGCATTTCCTTGATAAAGACAATATTATCCACATGTCAATAACTATCTTTGAATGTCAGTTTTAGAAATCGTATTACAGCTAATTCATTGATAATTTCAAGTTAACATTATGTGGTTTAATTCATCCATCTCTCCAACAATTCAAGTGTGATCATGTGATATCAACAGGTCAAGAATTGGGATATAATTTATACAAACAGAAACGACTTCAATAATTGATGTAGCTTGGTTTGAGTTTAAAGGTGGTTCGATTAGAAATAATCCCATAATGTGGATTCAGCACTAGTAAAGAAAGGCTAGTTTTTCCACAGCATATAATGATAAATGTCTACAGAGAATGGTGTAGAAGCCAATGCCTTCAAAACCTGGCTGCTACCAATGCTTTCAGGGTACCAAAGGTGGAAATCAACATTAATGATTATGTTACAAATAGGTTCATGTGACTAATGGAGGTGGCACTTCAGTTCTTTCATGACACATCCAACTGTTGGATCGCATAGTGTCGCCAACCTCTCATTGGGGGCTCGACCTTTTGCCCTACCTGGCAGCTCACATATGCAAGCACAACCTATATGGTGTGGCCAATCACACTGGTACACTGCTCACTGGCCACTGCATGGCACATTGCAAACACCCGTACTCGTCCGAGTAGCACAAGTATGATTCTGGTGTGCTAATGCCCAGATGTGCACCATCAGCAGAGATGCCTACATACTTGTCTTTGAGGAAGCCAACTTGTTTCAGTGAAGCCATGAATTTGCACTAGGCAGGCATAAATGCACTGGAAGGTGTCCTGATCTTATTTCAGGTACCATCAGACAAATCATATTTTTGCAGAATTAGTATGTGCATGTGAGTGTGTGTCTGTATTGTGTATGTGTGTAGTGACTATCATAAGCTGGAATATACTAACACAACCCTAATGGCAATGATCTTTATGGCATAAAACCTTCACCTACAGATGTTGGGTGGCATAACACCTGTGGTAATCTATAGTTAGTTATTAGGGCTTTAGGGCGCATCGACTACATCGGTCATATAGCGCCCAGTGGTAATCTATAATGAACTGACAAAATCTAACTCAAATTAACTTTTTAGACAATCAAACATATCACTATAGGTTTTGCATAGCACAAAATATACCCTTGCGTTGAGTGGCATAAAGCATACAGCTATAGATGTTGAACAGCATAAAACAGCTATGGATGTTGGATGGCATATTACCTACAGCAACCTACAATAAACTAATCATACTAACCCCAATTATTTATATGGCATAAAAACCTATACCTGCAGATGTTGGATTGTACAAAGCATATAGTAATCTTGCCTGATAGATAAGCATAATCTGAAATGATAAAATTTTCCAAAAAAGGAAGAATTTATTCTTCACAAACATGTTTGACTAAGTTAGATTAGTTAAGGTTGTTTTTTTTTGTTGAAAATTATTGAACAAAAACTGAATTTTTATCATAATTATTCTTACATTGGAGGTTAGGCTATGTTAGGTTAGGTTGATACATTTTTTCTTTTTCAGCATTACTTGTTATGCTACATTGCAAAACTCCAAGACCATTTTTTTGTTACTTTGCCTGCTAACTGAAAAGTATGCATTTGCAGAGAGAATGACTGGTCACACCAGTGTTAAAATAATGTGTTTTCGTTAGGTGCGAGATGTGGAAACGAATGCAGTAGGATGTCGAAATTCGCCATAGAAACGATGTCCTTTACATAACTTATTAGTTCTTCAAACACAATTTTGATCTAACAGCATACCCATGCATGCACCTTTTTACTTTGTTTTGAGATGCATAATTTATGGGTAAGTATTTTAGTGGTAATGATACAAAATACCTATCCTAATCAACTGATATTGTATAACAGACCACATCATAGGTAATCCTGGATTTGTATTAAGAGATGCTTGTGCATCACATTCTGCAATGGCATTTAGCAGCATGATACTTATAATAAAACAAAAGATATGAAGACCTCATAACGACTTATCATGATGCATGATGTAGATACTCTGTTGCAAAGGATGTCAATTCAGTGTTATGAAAGTGGTATATTTCACCCTATTTCACAAATAATTCATCACCGTCACACCATGTCGACCATGTTCATGGACATTGCAGAGGAAAAATAAATTTCAACAGGTAAATTTGGAGATCAGGTAAAATTGGATTCTTTGGATATTTTAAAACAATGTTTTTGACATGGTTAAGATGATGTGACCACTCATTTTCCCCACAAATGATTAATTTTAAATCAACGGTGGTCAATACAATTGATGACATCATGGGCATGATATGGAGGAAATGTGCTATGATGCCAGCAGTATTTTATGAGTTAATGCTGCAAACATTTACATACCTTAATAATGGGATCAGTCAGTTTGTGGCTTGTCTGGTTGTACCTCCATGGTGTTGGACTGACCAGCACGTCATTCTGACTGCAGCTTATACAGCTTTGAGAAGGAAATTATGAATATTGCACCTGTGGAATCCCTTAAAAACAAATACTGGCAGACCTTGAAACAATTTGATAAGATAACCTGGCTGCAAATTTTTCTGACAACAGGGTATTGTCAGAAAAATTATACATTTGTGTGATCATCTTCAAAAGAAAGGTTAACAATTTTGTGAGATACTGGAATGCAACCAGGACATGGCAAAGCTAAACTTACACTGATATGTGGTGTATCTTTTGCTGGCTGCATCTCATTTGTCTACTGACTTCTGCTCAGTCAAGAATTGAAAAATTATGTATGAATAGGTAAATCATAGAAAAATAAAATAAAATAAAATAACCTAACCTAAGGTAATGGGTAAATTTTTGATAAAAGGTGTTTTTTTAATTTTGTGGAATACTTTTTCAGAATATGATGTTTATGAACATGACTAAGATGATGCGACCACTCATTTTCGGTGCTGATGCTTACTTTTCAATTTGGACGATGATGTCACATTGGTATGGTGTAATGACATCATAGGTATGGCACTGGGGCTTTGACTGGCCAATGCTACAAATGGTTCACATACCATAATGAGATGGTCAAAGTAGCTTAACCTAAAGTAGCTTTATTGTTCAAATTGAAAAGTAAGTATCAGCACCAAGAATGAGTGGTTGCATCTTCTTAGTCACATTCATAAACATCATATTCTGAAAAAAACAATTCCAAAAAATCCCAAAACACCTTTTATCAAAAATTTACCAGATAATGTAGCATAATATAAAAAAGGTATTATAGCATAATATAATCAAACCTAACCTAGCCTAACAGGAAAACCAGAATCTTCACAAACTATTTGGCCACTATGTCATCAAATCTAGGCAAACATTGTTAGAGCTGCCATTAATGTTAACAGCATCACAAGGAACTTCCGGCCTTGATAGAAGGCTACAGATGTGCCTGGTTGCAAATATTCCTTGTCAGGAATAAATATCAAATTAAGCCAGAAACACAAGATTTTCCATGTCAGAGTATTAAATTAAGCACATGAAGTGTTGAATTTCTTCTTTATCACATCTGTGATACACCTGGTATGGATAATTAAATGAGATGGGCTATAAAGAGTGAAGATTATGATTGTGTATTTCCTTGCCAAATGAAAAGTAATCATTTGAAGATCAAATGAGTGGTCACATGGTCTTTTTCATGTTAAAATACATAATTTTGGCAATCCAAAGAATCAAATTTTACCTTGCTCTCCAATAATACCTTCTAACAATTCAAAAATTAACTCAAAGCACAGCTTTAACCATATTTTGGCCTTCCAACAGTCTTTATCTCCTCAATTGCCCTTGATGAAATTTTGCTGCATTTGACTGTAGTGCCAGCTACATCTTTAACTATACAAGATTCCTGGAATTTTGTCACAATTTATAAAACACATGCATGATATAACACATTGCACGATATGCAATGCTCACATTTATAACATCATATTTTGCTATCATGTTGCTAATAAACACTGTGGTATCAATACTGCATTCAGTGTCTTTGTCTGCAATCCATCACTCCATTAAACAAAATTTCAGGACATTGTTTTCTAGTATCAACATTCATTTTTGTGCTAGTTCGAGGAAATTTGGCTCAAATATCATACTGCTCAAATGCACCTACCAATATGGGCAGCCTATTGCACCTATGAAATATCTCATCCCAAACATGCTCAAATAATGGTCATCTTGTTCCACATCAATGGCCTTATTTAAAACGATATTGATTCCACCATGGTAAAGAAGTATTATATGACAGCATCAACAGGTGCGCTGGATTTGTCACATAAAGGATGAAGCCGATACAAACGGTTTTCTCGACAATAAGAAGGGACGGCTGGACGGGAAACAATACCACGATGAGGATAACATCATTGGCAAATTGTATATGATGCGTAAAACTTACCTGTCCACCAGCAAACGAGTTGTTTGGCCCAGGATCCGCCATTTTTTGGATAAAATATCCCAAATTCAACACTCAAACCACCAAGCCTTGAAGGCTTCAAGGCAACTATTCACTTCGTTGCAGTTCAGTTTAGACCTCATGAAGCAGCAGGGTCCAGCCGAGCATATTAAAAAGATATATCGCAGAAATATCCGGCTCCGATGCTAACACACGAAAGCGAAACACAACAAAAAAAACAAGACACAAAGCTGCGGTTTGCTTTAGCACAAGTTTGTTTTTCTTCTTTTCCGCCAGGGGGTTGTTCTGATGGTTCATTTAAATGATATGAATTGGATGTTTTCTGTGACACAACAGACTGGAAGTGTTAAAATTATATATAAAAATAATATTAACTATTACGGAGTAATACCGACCTTCAACTTAATTATGGTTTCATCATTTTTGTATGGACACAGGACTTGTGTAGGTATCACGGAAGCTTTCTTTGGTCCCCAATCGCATCAACTGCACTGAACCTGAGGTATGAATCCTATCCCAGATGACTCCAGAGGCGGATCAAGGGCGCTGCCGACGGCCAGGGTATCGTTTGAAGCAGGCGGGGCCAGCTAATTATATGGGAGGAACTCACCCATGTGAGGGGCCACAATTTCCTCAGAGCTGGCACCACTGATGAGGAAACAATTCAAAAGATGCGCTTGGACAACCTGGGCGTCAATGTTCTGGCGGAAAATGTCCGTGGTTGGGCCCACTTCAGCCTTTCGGAGGATGCCTCGACTGAAAAAAAAATATGGAAGGAATGAGGTTCGGCCAGGGGCGTTCATTTCTGGGCATTATTGAGAGGCACAATCCATGGAGGAAATTGGTGGGCTAAAATGAGTCGGGGGCACATCCCATGTAGCATCACGCTGAAAGTTTAAACTAGTGGGTGTGGGGGAGGGGGCAAAGCCAACATGATTGGCGGGTAGGTACTCCCTAGTGAAAAAATCCTACAGGATTGTCCTGCACAATTGTGCAGGACAGCGTCGTGAGGGATCCTGCAGGATTCTGTGTGAGATATTGATACAAGGATACTACAGGATCCTGCAGGATCCTGCCCATAAATCCTGCAGGATCCTTCACATAGATCCTGTCAGATTCAGAACTGTCCTGCATGATCCTTCACATAAATCATGCAGCATCCTTCACATAAATCCTGCAGGATCCTTCACATAAATCCTGTAGGATCTAGGGTTGTCCTGCAGGATTATGCGCATAAATCCTGCAGAATCCTTCACATAAATGCTGCAGAATCCTTCACATAAATCCTGTCATCCAGGACTGTCCTGCATGATCCTGCACATAAATCCTGCCGAATCCACTGTAGCGCCTAGGTGCGTGGACAGGCGTAGGATCTGGGAAAGCCACCAGGGAGAAAAGGTACTATGGTGATGACAGGTAATGGATGAGAGGTACCGTGGTAGTGTTCAGGTAATGAAAGAAAGGTAATGCTGGTTAGTCTTAAGCCAGAGAGGTCCTGTCGCCAATTGACACCCATGAAGTGTGCTATCTAAGCGTGGTCGACCTCCAGAGAGATGATCCCAGAGTATGCCGGCACAATAGGTAACCGAACAGTTGAAGCCTGAAACCTAGTTATTACATTGAAGAACGAAGATATCGAAAAGTACATGCATTTGTGAAAGCGTACAGGTCAGTCAGTTGAGTGAAGTAGACAGCTATTATGGGAGATGGCTATTGGACACAGGGCATTAGATATAAGCAGAGAAACAAGCTATAATTGACATGGTTAAGCACGATTAATGACACTGTCATCTTACATCAAAGGATGAACCTTAAGTACACCACATCGTCTAATAGATGGCAGCACTCATGCACAGCAGTCAACCGCCAAGCATGCTGGTGCTCTCACTCGCGCTCCGCTACACCATAACTGTCCTGCAGGATCCATCACATACACCTTGTAGGATCCAGGGCCGTCCTGGAGGATCATGCGCATACATCCTGTAGAATCCTTCACATAAATCCTGTCAGATCTACAGCTGTCCTGCATGATCCTGCACATAAATCCTACAGGATCCTTCACATAAATTCTGTCGCATCCAGGGCTGTCCTGCAGGATTCTTTATATCAATCCTGTTGGATCCATGACCGTCCTGCAGGATCCTGCATAAAAATTGAATGGGAGCCTACCGGATCTTATGGTGTCCTGCATATAAATCCTACAGGGTCCTGCGCATAAATCCTACACGTTCCTGAACATAAATCCTTCAGCACGTAAGTTTTGCTGGATCCTGCATGTGAATCACACTTCATCCTGTACCTGAATGGTACATGACCCTTCATGGTTTTGTGAAGGATCTTGCATGATTATTGTCAGAATTCTGTACAATAAACCACATGATCATGTACAACACTCGAACCTTCTCGGAGGGGTGCCTCTTCCCGGCCGAAGGGGAGCCAGTTTCCATAGGGCAGGAGCACATGCTCCCAGTTCCCCTCCCAAGATATGTTACTGAAAATTGCATCACATCAAACCTTTAAGTCGGACCTGAATAGTTATCTGTAAAATCCTGCAGGACAGTCATGCATGCCATTGGAATCCTGCAGGACAGTCATGCATGACATTACAATCCTGTAGGACAGCTTTCTATATTTCTCAAATCCTGCAGGGTTGTCCTGCAGGATCGCATGTCTGTGCAGGAGTGTCTGCGGAAATGTGCAGGATCCTGTAGGATCGTGGGGATTTTCTGAGAATCCTGTAGGACTTTTTCACTTGGGCTTGCCCTCCCAAAAGCATGTAAACAATGCCAATGGGTTGGGCCTTCACAATGGTATGTCGTTTTCCGAGCAGAGTTGTCGTTCTCCATTCGTGGAGGGGAGAGCACATTCCCCAATTCCTCTCCCTGCGATGAATCAACCATGTCCGCACATTTTTTTGAGTTTGCTTTCCCTGTAATGACTGACCCCTCTCCCCTCAAACGTCTCTTGGATTCAGCAGGATCGGCATTTATTTTCATTCCCGATGCTGATGGCCATACTTGGCAGCTTCATTGTTAAATATCTCCCAACTGCGAGTTACCCATCACCCCTCACCAACCGACTGTACAGAGGAAACCTGCATCCTGCATATTCTGAGCATGGGTGTACTCCAAATTTCGCGGGCCCCACTTCTCGGCCATGTTTGAAGATATATATTGACTCTTATTGCATCAATAATAATCTAGGAATTTGTTTACAAGATTGCGTAGGCACTATGCAGGACCGCCACCCTCACGACTTATGGCCGCGAAGGAGCAGAAAAATCTGAAGAAGTTTGCGAAATTCGACGATCACGCGACAGGTGCCCATCTGCTAGGCATGCTCTCGTCTTTTGGGGGTGTGCACCGGCGGCTTTCCTGTTCCAGGCAGAAGTTCCCTATACATTTTGGATCCCCACCCAATCGAGGGCAGAAAGGTCCGACTGAGTAGCGCTTCCAGGTATCATGACACAAGCAGGTGTGTCTTGAGGTTTGCGAGAGGTGGCGTATCGATCCTCTACTTCAACTAAATTTGAAGGCGTTTTGTTTTATTTCCATCCTCCTTGAAGCAGCACATTACAAGGTTACTTCTGGAGCCCACGGAATGTAAGTTTTTAATTCAAATAAATTCCTCAATGTCGTTTTATTTTTGTATTTTGCGAGGATTGTCCCCACAGCGAGCTTCTCCTCTTCCGCGAACAAGTCAAGTATTTTGTCTCGGTTTGGAATATTTTACTGTTCTTTCCGTACGGTTGAACGTTCGATACCAAGAGACCGTAACACATTTGGAGACTTTCTAGGAAGACTGTTCGTTATTTGGACTTTAAAGCGTCTCGACCAGTCTTTGATTATTCGTACTCATAGTAGGCAGACTATCTCCATGCTACGAGTAACCCCATGTTACGGGTCAGGTCACGTCGGAAGCTGGACAGGGTGCACAGATATTTTAGTATCATGTCAGTTCTTCTTGGAACACAATTTTATACTTTAAAAATGATGTTCCAGACATATTCAAGCTTGAACTAATTTCATCTGACCATGTGATATGACCTGACCTGACCATACAATGTTCTGATGTCAGTCACATGTATATTTATTGTTTGCATACTTTTTTTGAAAGGCCAGTCATATATTCATAATTTCCAGGTATTCTCCAAGATAAAGGTCATGTCACTGGGTTGACCTATTATGACCCTTAGCGGCCTAGCCGTGCTCAGACCCACTGCAGTGCACTCATAAAGTGCGACGACGAATATCATGTATCCACCTCGCCCACAGAATACGAAACAGCATCCGTCGCTCCATATGTCATGTATTGTACGTCCCAGTCATACCGCAGACGCCGCCACGAGGCTCAGTGTTGGACGCACCGCGCCCGTGACAACAGCAGCACCTGCTCAGCCCCTCCTTCTCGACACGACAGGCGAGGGCCAGCCCCACTGAGGGTAAAGTCGCTGGTGGCGCCCAACTCCAGACAGGTGTGTTCGATCGCCTTCAGTCGATATACAGCATCTCTCCGAACAACAACAGAGGACTGAACAGCCCGTCACACGGAGCCAATATAAGTTCCTCTCTGCACACGCACACGCATACACAATGTCGCTATCGCTGGCGCTGGGCCTACAGCTGGTCCAGGTAGGGCACGTGCTGCAGGTTTCCCCTCGCTGCCATCGAGAGCTTGCCGCCGGCCAGCTTCTTGTGCAGCTGCAACGCGGCAGAGCCTCGTGAGCAGTCAAACGACAGACAAACCGACGATCCAAACAGAACAAAACGGAGCAGTGTGAGGCGAGACACGACAGAAAGGTAGACGGTCCGGCCCTGTCCGGTCTGGTCCGATCTGGTCTGATCTGATCTAGTTCGGTCAGGCCATCTGGTCTGGTCTGGTCAGTGCCGTCTTGACTACTCTGCTTTGGCCCTTTTTAATCATGATTGATATAAAAACATTCAGCTGTGTTAATTCTTGCAACACAATGTCCAAAGGGCACAAGCTCTTTCTTGTTCTACTTATTCCCGGGAACCATAAGTACATTAGGCTCCATATATTGAACTATTACATTGACCTGTTACATTGATGCATTGACCCTGTTAATTAGTGACCTAATTAATTATTAGTCAAAATACCATGAGGTATGTTTCGGGCTCTCCATTAACAGACCTTTCAAACGGTGTCCCGCATTTCATCCTAGCATACGTAGATCGGAAGTTAGAGGGGGGGGGGGGGCTTTCAAGCGCCTTCACCTCCCCGGCCCGGCGAAGGTGGGCCGGGCTTAATTAAATAAACCTCGCCGGCACGGCCAGGGTTAATACAACTCCACTAGCTACGCGTCACACAATCACTAGCTGCGCAATCGCGTCACACAATCACACAATCACTAGCTACGCGTCACACAATCACTAGCTGCGCAATCGCGTCACACAATCACACAATCACTAGCTACGCGTCACACAATCACTAGCTACGCGTCACACAATCACTAGCTACGCGTCACACAATCACTAGCTACGCGTCACACAATCACTAGCTACGCGTCACACAATCACTAGCTACGCGTCACACAATCACTAGCTGCGCATACGACACCAGCCGCGACCCGCTGCCTCCCGAGTGTACCCGGCCTACTTCGCATCCGTGCCGCCTCAGTCTCCGATCCGAACACACCAGCGGCAATCACAGAAGGGCGCCCGACTGCGCCGGCCGCCAGACCGCCACTTCCTGTACGGAGCGCGCGCCGCCGCCGCCGCCGCCTTTGCCGTGTCAATCGTCGCGCCGCACTCAAGCCGTCCGTGACGTCAGCAGTGTTTACCGACACCACGTCGTTACTGACACGCCGATAGTAGGCTGACTAATGACGGCCGTCGACGCGGCCCGTCACAGCGCGTCCAGCACAGCACGTCCGGCAGCGGTCCCGCCACAGCGCGTCCTGCACAGCGCGTATGGCAGCGGTCTCGCCACAGCGCGTCCTGCGCAGCACGTTCAACAGCGGCCCCGCCACAGCACGTCCGGCAGCGTCCCCGCCACAGCACGTTCGACAGCGGCCCCGCCACAGCACGTGGCGGCACAGCACGAATAATATATGTTTGATGAAAATCTATCAAATTTGTTTCTTCAACACTTCATTCTTCTCCAATTTTGCAATTGTTTTCACTGACTGAGTCAGCCTCACAGTGTGTGTAGGAATCCATAAACTCCTGCCTGCCTGCCGGCAGTGCACGGTCTGCCATGCACTGGCAGCACGCCTTACGTTCGGCCACGCATGCCCATGGCATCGTCCGACGAGACACTCACGCCGACTGAGAACTCATCGGCCGGGAGTCTACAGAGGCGAAGTGAGTGTAGCTCCCCATGAAGACCATCAGAAAGTCCGAACCATCGGGAAACGCTGCATGTTATTTATTTTGTTTAGCTTTTTTGCACGCAGGTTGTGCCATCCTGCCATTGCCCAGGTCATTATAGGCCATGTGTCAAGAGTTGCACAGCCGGAGAGTGTACAGTGCATAGTGTACAGTGCACAATGTAGTGTACAGTGTACATTGCATAGCGTGCATTGTATAGTGTACAGTGTTGTGTATAGTGTACACTTGTCGATAACTGCGTGACCGACGCTCGCCGAGTCAGGCGTCGGTCAGGAGTCGCCAATAGCGTGGGGAGAACAGCTGGGCACCGCCTTCGCGTTCGGCCAGTGTGCGTACCCCAGTATCGCGGCCCTGTCATTTTTGACACAGATCCGGGCAATGACTGGACATCACAAACTGGGTGGCTAGACACCAGAAACAGAGCGCAAACATACACATTCCAGCGTTCACTAACGCTGCCGTCCCAAGCAAGACAAGCGCAACTCACTCGTGCATGCATTACAACCGACGCTTCTGTGTACTCAGGCAGTTGTGTGTAGAGGGGCATTCCAAATAAGGTATTACTTGATTAATCACATATGGATTCGAACCGGTCAAAGGTAGAGAAAATAAAATTGCACCGACACAAACGGGAATATACGGTTTTCTTCCTCGGGACGGACGAACGGTTCCGACGCTCTGAAGGCCTTCGTGGGGGACTCGACTGGCATACCTAATGCAAGTTAACTCTTCCCAGGTGTCAGATGGACCAGCTATTTGACCAACCGCTTCCACAGACCCGGTTCCGGGTGGTGAGTTTTCAGCCAGATAAACATGGGTCACCGAGTGTTCAATTGATCGGCAAAACACGGATCAGTGAGTGTTCCGCTGATCCGGCTAAACACGAATCACTGAGTGTTCCATTGATCCGGCTAAATACAGATCACTGAGTGTTCCAATGCTCCAAATACGGATCACGAGTGTTCCATTGATCCGACTGAACACGGATCACTGAGTGTTCCGCTGATCCAAACCGACATGTTCACCTTTCCAACGGAGCGCTGTTTTGGTGGACAGATCAACTCGAACATTACCAAACGCGTGTTGTCTTTTCACGACCTATTACACCCACCAGTTCAGGCCAACAGCACAATACCCACCAGTTCAAGCCAACATTACAATACTAACCAGTTCAGGCTAACAGTACCATATCAGCCAGTTCAGGCCACCAATTGTTCACGGGCCAGCTCACGTGGGGCCAGCCATTTTGAGGCGCGAGGCCAAACATGCTGGCTGAAATTGTACCAGCTTTTTTTGCAGCCGACATGTCGTAATTTCTGGGGCTCTCCCAGCGAATGGTAGTTCTGGATAGGTTAGGTTAGGTTTTACCGTCCGTCTTACCGTCTGGACGTCCGACAGTTGTAGGTATAAGGGTGTAGGGGAAGTGCCGGCTTACCGTCCCAAGGCCCGACAGTTGTGGGTAGAAGGGTGTAGGGGAAGCGCCGGCTTACCGTCTGAATGTCCGACAGTTCTGGGTAGAAAGGTGTAGGGAAAGCGCCGGCTTACCGTCTGCACTTCCGACAGTTTGACGGCGTCCACGGCCTTGACGGCATCGGCAGCTGAAGTCACAGAGCCCAGGGTGGCCGCCTGCAGCGCCATCTGCTCCACACACCAGCCTGAAACACGGTCACCCTGCCTGTCACCACCACCGTCATGCTGTCATACTATAGGGACTACGGGCAACACTGCGGTCCATCCACACGCCTACAAAGCAGGTCAAAGGCTCAAAAGAAACACGTCGGCCAGGAACTTTCACCACAATATCTCCACATTGATATTTAGGAGCATAGCGACAGTTTTTGCGGTGGAGAAGCGGAAGCCGACAGCCTGTGCCACTGCACCGCTTGTCTGACCTCAGCGAGGCCGGTTGCGGTTGCTTCTGCACACCACCAGCACCGCGGGAATGCGCAATACCACGCATGAATGTCGTCCCATCGAGTGATTGGCCAATGGAACGTGGCAAGAGATACATCACATCATTCACTGCAATTGCAAGTAGAGGAACACTCGACCCTCCTCCCCCCACCCCCGTGTGGCTTTAGAGGTAAACTTCCTGCAGTAACTGTCGCCGTAATTTGGAGGTAAGCATACTGCGGTAACTGTCACCGTAATTTGGAGGTAAGCATACTGCAGTGACTGTCGCCGTAATTTGGAAGTAGGCATACTGCGGTAACTGTCGCCGTAATTTGGAGGTAAGCATACTGCAGTGACTGTCGCCGTAATTTGGAAGTAAGCGTACTGCAGTGACTGTCGCCGTAACTTGGAGGTAAGCATACTGCAGTAACTGTCGCCGTAATTTGGACGTAAGCGTACTGCAGTAACTGTCGCCGTAATTTGGAGGTAAGCGTACTGCAGTAACTGTCGCCGTAATTTGGACGCTTGCGGCAGCAAATGCCGCCGCAATTTCATGACGGCGTGGAATTTATATGCCCAGATTAGCTTTCTTTAAACCGGATTTTAGGTCCATTCCTGAGTCCCGAATCAGCTATGAAAAGAAACCAAAGCGTGCCAAAGGCAGGTAAACATTCGGACGTATAGATAGGGACATGTCGGTGCATGTAGGCACATATATTGTTACCAACACCACTGACACGTACTGGACTTACCGGGCAGGAATCGTCCAACTGGCCGCAGCTTTTGACGGGGGACAAGATTGCCGCACATGGTTCCGCGGCGATTGTGTGGCTTGTAAAGGGCGACAGCGTAATAATTTGAATTTTAATGGCACATGAAGTTGTGGATGAATACATTTTTTTTTAAAGAGTTCAGTCGTCCTTGTCTCATACAGCTCAATATCGGGGACGATGAATCGTATTCAGCTGTGTCAGCTTCGAGTGCGACACTGCAGGATGCTGACAGGCGCCTTGAACGACCGGAATCGTCCAGCTTGCCGCAGCCTTTGCACCTGACCTCTTCAGCCGACTCGCAGCGGACCCCACACCTCCTGACCAGGCGCGCACAGAAACACTCGGAAAAAGAATCGTCGGCTGCGGCCGCCGCATCCGCTCACACTGACCAGAGTCGTCCTCCGCGCGCAGGATGGCCGCCTTCGCGATCGCCTTGCCCCTGTTGACGTCCTCGGCCGTCAGGACGGCCGACTTGAACACCTTGTGGACTGCCTCCACCGCCTGAAGTCATGCACACACACATAATGTGCATCGTGTAATAACAACGGCCAACGTGCACTTCGGTCGTTCTGTTCCCACCACCAGCGCACACGAAACGTACACTCTGGCTGTACTGTTCCCGCCACCAGTGCACACACAACACTTCGGGAAGGCAAAGTTACCGGGTGTCGGGCTGGCCCACCCCCTACACACTGAGCTGTGGCAACGTGCACAAGTGACGCCCGACACAGCGTCAGCACATTCGTCACATTGTTACAAGGCTGCCTCCAGTCGAAAGAGCGCACTCAATACACGGAAGCTTCACCAGATAGGTGAAATCAGCCGCACACTTACTGCAATGACATATTCATCATAATATATATATATATATATATATATATATATGTAATTATATAGGCATCGCTCTCTGCCCAAATCCCCACAAGTTGGGCGTACTTCCCCCCACACACACACTTGGACGGTAAGACGTGTTCCCGTGGACGACTGACGGCTGACAAGGAGCGCCCGCCACTAACCTTGCCCGCCTGGTCAGCCACATGACTGACGGCTGACGGGGAGCGCCCACCACTAACCTTGCCCGCCTGGTCAGCCACATGACTGACGGCTGACGGGGAGCGCCCACCACTAACCTTGCCCGCCTGGTCAGCCACATGACTGACGGCTGACGGGGAGCGCCCGCCACTAACCTTGCCCGCCTGGTCAGCCACATGACTGACGGCTGACAAGGAGCGCCCACCACTAACCTTGCCCGCCTGGTCAGCCACATGACTGACGGCTGACGGGGAGCGCCCACCACTAACCTTGCCCGCCTGGTCAGCCACATGACTGACGGCTGACGGGGAGCGCCCGCCACTAACCTTGCCCGCCTGGTCAGCCACATGACTGACGGCTGTCAAGGAGCGCCCGCCACTAACCTTGCCCGCCTGGTCAGCCACATGACTGACGGCTGACAAGGAGCGCCCGCCACTAACCTTGCCCGCCTGGTCAGCCACATGACTGACGGCTGACAAGGAGCGCCCGCCACTAACCTTGCCCGCCTGGTCAGCCACATGACTGACGGCTGACGGGGAGCGCCCGCCACTAACCTTGCCCGCCTGGTCAGCCACATGACTGACGGCTGACGGGGAGCGCCCGCCACTAACCTTGCCCGCCTGGTCAGCCACATGACTGACGGCTGACGGGGAGCGCCCACCACTAACCTTGCCCGCCTGGTCAGCCACATGACTGACGGCTGACGGGGAGCGCCCACCACTAACCTTGCCCGCCTGGTCAGCCACATGACTGACGGCTGACAAGGAGCGCCCACCACTAACCTTGCCCGCCTGGTCAGCCACATGACTGACGGCTGACAAGGAGCGCCCGCCACTAACCTTGCCCGCCTGGTCAGCCACATGACTGACGGCTGACGGGGAGCGCCCGCCACTAACCTTGCCCGCCTGGTCAGCCACATGACTGACGGCTGACGGGGAGCGCCCGCCACTAACCTTGCCCGCCTGGTCAGCCACATGACTGACGGCTGACGGGGAGCGCCCACCACTAACCTTGCCCGCCTGGTCAGCCACATGACTGACGGCTGACGGGGAGCGCCCACCACTAACCTTGCCCGCCTGGTCAGCCACATGACTGACGGCTGACGAGGAGCGCCCGCCACTAACCTTGCCCGCCTGGTCAGCCACATGACTGACGGCTGACGGGGAGCGCCCACCACTAACCTTGCCCGCCTGGTCGGCCTCGGCCACCACGGTGTAGCCGATCAGGCTGATGTCCGAGTAGACGGCGTCCAGGCCGGCGGCGGCGGCGCCCGTCTGCACGGCGGCGACGCCCAGCAGGCCGCGCGAGCCGCCGTACTTGACGGCTGGCCCGGCGCCCAGCACGGCCTGCAGCACCGCCTGGACGGCGGACGGGCCGGCGGCTGACCGGCCGGCACCCTCGGCCGCCACAGCCACCAGCGCCACACGGCCGCCAGTCTCGGCGCGCACCTCGCCGCCCCAGTACTTGCCGGCCGGCGCCGCGCCTGGAAACAACGGTACGGTTGTCAGTGGCGGTCATGGTGGTCATCGGTCAGTGGTGGTCATTGGTCAGTGGTGGTCATTGGTCAGTGGTGGTCAGTGGTGGCCATTGGTCAGTGGTGGTCATTGGTCAGTGGTGGTCAGTAGTGGTCATTGGTGGTCATTAGTCGTCATTGGTGGTCAGTAGTGGTCAGTAGTGGTCAGTGGTGGTCATTGGTGGTCATTGGTCAGTGGTGGTCATTGGTGGTCATTGGTCAGTGGTGGTCATTGGTGGTCATTGGTCAGTGGTGGTCATTGGTCAGTGGTGGTCAGTGGTCAGTGGTGGTCATTGGTCAGTGGTGGTCATTGGTCAGTGGTGGTCATTGGTCAGTGGTGGTCATTGGTGGGCATTGGTCAGTGGTGGTCATTGGTCAGTCGTGGTCATTGGTCATTGGTCAGTGGTGGTCAGTGGTGGGCAATGGTGGCGGTTTCCTCTTCAGGACCCAGGTTTCAAAGTACAAATCCAACCCTGCACTACGCAGTCAACTCACGTTTCATTCACACAACCATCCTCCGCCCGACTAACGCTGCCATTCACACAACCATCCTCCGCCCGACTAACGCTGCCATTCACACAACCATCCTCCGCCCGACTAACGCTGCCATCACCAATTCTCCACCCTCCCCATCCCTTCTCACAGGCCTCATCATCCGTCATCTCATGCCCTCCCATTCCCACAGCCCTCGTCATTCACCACTTACTGCCATCCCATTGTCACGGCCTTCATCACCCGTTCCTTACTGCCCACCCTTTCGTACAGCGCTCATCACCTACCACCTACTGTTCTCTCCTCACGGCCCTCATCCACGACCTATTGCATCCCTCCCACAGCCGGTATCACCCGCCCCTTACTGCCCTCTGCTTCTCACAGCCCTCATCCATCTGGGCTTTAGGGCGCATCGACTGCATTCGTCATGTAGCCCCTCATCCGCCACCTACTACACTCCGCTCCACACCCACCACCCACTCCGTCATCTGACCGTGGCGCCCCAGCTCGTCGACTGACCGTCGCCGGCGGGCAGCTGCAGACTCTGGGCGTACTCGGCCAAGTGCTCGTGGTCCACGCCGGTGCCCACCACGGCCACGCGCCGCGACAGCAGCGTCTGCGCCAGGTGCGCCGCCAGCTGGTCGGGGCCCAGCGACGACAGCGCGTGCGGCGCCGCCAGCACCGACTGGCCCAGGTCAGACTGACGGAACGCCGCCAGGTGCAGGTCCTCCAGCAGCAGCACCTGACATCAGGTCATGTCAGGTCAGGTCAGGTCAGACTGACGGAACGCCGCCAGGTGTAGATTCTCCAGCAGCAGCACCTGACGTCAGGTCAGGTCAGACTGAATGAACGTCGCCAGGTGCAGGTCCTCCAGCAGCAGCACCTGACATCAGGTCAGGTCAGGTCAGACTGACGGAACGCCGCCAGGTGTAGGTCCTCCAGAAGTAGCACCTGAGGTCAGGTCGGGTCAGACTGACGTCCTCCAGCAGCAGCACCTGACATCAGGTAATGTCAGGTCAGACTGATGGAACACCGCCAGGTGCAGGTCCTCCAGCAGTAGCACCTGAGGTCAGGTCAGGTCAGACTGAATGAACGTCGCCAGGTGCAGGTCCTCCAGCAGCAGCACCTGACATCAGGTCAGGTCAGGTCAGACTGACGGAACGCCGCCAGGTGTAGGTCCTCCAGCAGCAGCACCTGAGGTCAGGTCAGACTGATGGAATGCAGCCAGGTGCAGGTCCTCCAGCAGTAGCACCTGAGGTCAGGTCAGGTCAGATTAGATCAGATCAGACTGATGGAACACCGCCAGGTGCAGGTCCTCCAGTAGCAGCACCTGAGGTCAGGTCAGGTCAGATCAGATCAGACTGATGGCGCGCCGCCAGGTGCAGGTCCTGCAGCAGCAACACTCCAGGTCAGGTCAGACTGATGGACCGCCGTCCAGTGCTGGTCCTCGACCAGACGGACTAAACAATCTTTGGTCAGACCAGGGTCGCAAGCTCATCGAGCACAAACGGTGAGAACGGTTGAGCTCTCGGCATATGCGAGTCGCGTCGCAGTGAACTGCCGGCGAAGCCTGCATACCTCGGGCGGTGTGAGCTTGAGGTCGAGCGATGCACGAGCTATGTTGTCCTTGATCTCCCACGGCTTGAACACCTGCTTCGTGGTGGCATTGGCCAGCAGCTTCAGCACAACATCCCTGGAGAGTAAGAGCACACGCTGACCGAACGCCTCCTCTGTCGGTCCTATCGGTTCCTGCCAGTGTGCAGCGGGCGAGCAGCGTCGCGGTGCCAGCACAGGATTGGGAAACAACATTGTTCTGGAGTCGCGGTGCCAGCACAGGATTGGGAAACAACATTGTTCTGCAGTTTTGTCATCAGAACATTATTCTCCGCATACAATTTTCGTCTTCTTTCTCTCACCGACGGGTTGAATGAAGGTTGATGTTGAATGTTTGGCAATGAAATGAAGTACTCATCTCGATCTTCGGTAGAAATCACACGTCAGTGGGTTTTTAAACTCAGGCTTTCATTCCACTCATTTCATTTCATTGGTACAGATAAGCGGAAAATCATGGAGGGATATATTGAATACCTCGGGGACAACGAACACGAAACACTTAACACGCCTTCAGGTGGTGACACACGCTCTGCATGCCCACATGAAATTATAAGTTCCAACTCATTCACGGTAGAAAATATCGGAATATGCAAATATGTAGCGGAAATGAAAATAGCAGAATCGATTGAAGTCAGCGAATAGAGACCAGCATCAACACTCAATACGCATGGCGTCGTGGTACCTTCCGAGACCTGTCGCACGTTAGCAGTTGTAACTGTATCGTAACTACGAATTGCGCATTGCTCGGAGTGTTTCCCGTATATCGCATCATCGGGATACGCAATGGCGCACGTGCGCAGCAGACATAAGAGCTGCGTTCGTTAATGCACTCTTATTTTGAGGTGATAATTGTACTCCTCCGACATGTACTTGAGCTAGTTTTCGCGGCACGATCCCTAGCTCGTGTTTAATTCAATATTATTGTCCTATGTAGGGACGCGGTTTTTGTCAAAACTTTCGTATCTTAAGGATGGCCAGGAACTTAAATATAGGTGCATCTCTTGGATATTTTTCTTCTCCTTTCCTTTTTCAATATGAACAAGAGGCTTTCCGTTTGAATATTATTTACTATCGATGAAATGATGACTAACGATGACGCACAGATGTAAGCCGCGACAGCCGATTCCTATTTCTGTGGGAGCATGGGTCCTGGTTGATAATTCCTACAGGCTGTTGCATCTCCCAGCTGTGAATGTATTATGAGCGCGAAGACGCATGACTTCTGTCCACTGGACTCACAGATGGTTGCGCGTGACATCAACGGAGTAGGTGAGAACCTCCCGGTCAACGGTACAGGTCAGGGAGCTGCCGAGCTGCTGCAGCTGCCGGGTCAGACCTGTGGGGAGTATCAAGTCAGGTCAGGTCAGGTCACGGAGCTGTCCGGCCGCTGCAGCTACTGAAGTAGACAAACAGACCCACATACCTACAGAGACTACACAAGTAAGACATGTCGACTATTTTGAATGCATACTTATATCGTTATATCGTTATAGATGTTATGTCACAGTGCCTTTTGAAGAAATATCCTTGACGGAATCAGTCAACTAAGGGCAAACAGTTCAGGCCGCGTCTTTCAAAGGAACTAAACATTACAACTTTTAACTTAAACTTTGAAAATTGACCCATGACACATCGCTGTGTCCAAAGCCATCATTGGCCGAATACATGTTACAAATCAACACCCGCCTGGCCCGTGTTTGAATGACGAATTAAAAGGAGCATAATTAGTTATTATAGTTTACGGGCGCATCGACTGCATAGGTCATATAGCGCCTTAAAAGGAGCATATAGAGAGGTGAGCATACACAAATATCGCCACATAGGTCATATAGCGCCTTAAAAGGAGCACATAGAGAGGTGAGCATACACAAACATCGCCACTTAATTACGTCGGCTTCGACACGCACCAGCAGCACTTGCTGATGGGACAGAACCACACCGAGCCTGGGAAGGGGCGACATGGCACATTGTGGAGGGACGGAACCACACTGAGCCTGAGAACGGGCGACATGGCACACTGTGGAGGGACGGAACCACACTGAGCCTGAGAACGGGCGACATGGCACACTGTGGAGGGACGGAACCACACTGAGCCTGAGAACGGGCGACATGGCGCACTGTGGAGGGACGGAACCACACTGAGCCTCAGAACGGGCGACATGGCACACTGTGGAGGGACGGAACCACACTGAGCCTGGGAACGGGCGACATGGCACACTGTAGGGGGCCGGAACCACACTGAGGCTGGGAACGGGCGACATGGCACACTGCGGCGGGACAGAGACATACTGAGCTTCAGAATAGGCGGCGTCCCTGATCGGGCCGACCTGCCGTAGTCAGATCTGCAGTAGTCAGACCTGCCGTAGTCAGACCTGCCGTAGTCGGACCTGCCGTAGTCAGACCTGCCGTAGTCAGACCTGCCGTAGTCGGACCTGCCGTAGTCGGATCTGCCGCAGTTAGACCTGCCGTAGTCAGACCTGCCGTAGTCGGACCTGCCGTAGTCAGACCTGCCGTAGTCAGACCTGCCGTAGTCAGACCTGCCATAGTCTACTGTAGTCAGACCTGCCGTAGTCGGACCTGCCGTAGTCAGACCTGCCGTAGTCGGACCTGCCGTAGTCAGACCTGCCGTAGTCAGACCTGCCGTAGTCAGACCTGCCGTAGTCAGACCTGCCGTAGTCGGACCTGCCGTAGTCAGACCTGCCGTAGTCGGACCTGCCGTAGTCAGACCTGCCGTAGTCAGACCTGCCGTAGTCGGACATGCCGTAGTCAGACCTGCCGTAGTCAGACCTGCAGTAGTCGGACCTGCCGTAGTCAGACCTGCCGTGGTCAGACCTGCCGTGGTCAGACCTGCCGTAGTCGGACCTGCCGTAGTCGGACATGCCGTAGTCAGACCTGCCGTAGTCAGACCTGCGGTAGGAGTGTGGTGGGCGGCGTGTGGGCTCCACTCACCAAATGCGGTGTTCTCCGAGTTGGAGAGGCCGGCCGCCAAGCGCAGCAGGTGCGTGACGCCGCGATTCTTCGACGCCTCATACCGGCTGCCGGCCCTGTCCGCACACAAACACACATACCGGCTGCCGGCCCTGTCCGCACACAAACACACATACCGGCTGCCGGCCCTGTCCGCACACAAACAAACACACATACCGGCTGCCGGCCCTGTCCGCACACAAACACATACCGACTGCCGGCCCTGTCCGCACAGAAACACAAACACACATACCGGCTGCCGGGCCTGTCCGCACACAGACACAAACACACATACCGGCTGCCGGCCCTGTCCGCACACAAACACACATGCCGACTGCCGGCCCTGTCCGCACACAAACAAACACATACCGGCTGCCGGCCCTGTCCGCACACAAACACAAACACACATACCGGCTGCCGGCCCTGTCCGCACACAAACACACATGCCGACTGCCGGCCCTGTCCGCACACAAACAAACACATACCGGCTGCCGGCCCTGTCCGCACACAGACACAAACACACATACCGGCTGCCGGCCCTGTCCGTACACAAACACACATGCCGACTGCCGGCCCTGTCCGCACACAAACAAACACATACCGGCTGCCGGCCCTGTCCGCACACAAACACACATACCGGCTGCCGGCCCTGTCCGCACACAAACACAAACACACATGCCGACTGCCGGCCCTGTCCGCACACAAACAAACACATACCGGCTGACGGCCCTGTCCGCACACAAACACAAACACACATACCGGCTGCCGGCCCTGTCCGCACACAAACACACATACCGGCTGACGGCCCTGTCCGCACAGAAACACAAACACACATACCGGCTGCCGGGCCTGTCCGCACACAGACACAAACACACATACCGGCTGCCGGCCCTGTCCGCACACAAACACACATGCCGACTGCCGGCCCTGTCCGCACACAAACAAACACATACCGGCTGCCGGCCCTGTCCGCACACAAACACAAACACACATACCGGCTGCCGGCCCTGTCCGCACACAAACACACATGCCGACTGCCGGCCCTGTCCGCACACAAACAAACACATACCGGCTGCCGGGCCCTGTCCGCACACAAACACAAACACACATACCGGCTGCCGGGCCTGTCCGCACACAAACACAAACACACATACCGGCTGCCGGCCCTGTCCGCACACAAACACAAACACACATACCGGCTGCCGGCCCTGTCCGCACACAAACACAAACACACATACCGGCTGCCGGCCCTGTCCGCACACAAACACACATACCGGCTGCCGGCCCTGTCCGCACACAAACACAAACACACATACCGGCTGCCGGCCCTGTCCGCACACAAACACACATACCGGCTGACGGCCCTGTCCGCACAGAAACACAAACACACATACCGGCTGCCGGGCCTGTCCGCACACAAACACAAACACACATACCGGCTGCCGGCCCTGTCCGCACACAAACACACATGCCGGCTGCCAGCCCTGTCCGCACACAAACAAACACATACCGGCTGCCGGGCCTGTCCGCACACAAACACACATACCGGCTGCCGGCCCTGTCCGCACACAAACACACATACCGGCTGCCGGCCCTGTCCGCACACAAACACACATACCGGCTGCCGGCCCTGTCCGCACACAAACCGGCTGCCGGCCCTGTCCGCACACAAACACACATACCGGCTGACGGCCCTGTCCGCACACAAACACAAACACACATACCGGCTGCCGGCCCTGTCCGCACACAAACACAAACACACATACCGGCTGCCGGCCCTGTCCGCACACAAACACAAACACACATACCGGCTGCCGGCCCTGTCCGCACACAAACACAAACACACATACCGGCTGCCGGGCCTGTCCGCACACAAACACAAACACACATACCGGCTGCCGGCCCTGTCCGCACACAAACACAAACACACATACCGGCTGCCGGCCCTGTCCGCACACAAACACACATACCGGCTGCCGGCCCTGTCCGCACACAAACACAAACACACATACCGGCTGCCTGCCCAGTCCACACACAAACACACATACCGGCTGCCGGCCCTGTCCGCACATATGAACGCTCCCGAGCTTTCTTGTTTTGCTACGAAATACCTACATATGCGAAACGTCAAGCTGTACATGTAAAATTTGAACGCATGTACAACACAAATTAGGCTATCTACACTATCCCAACAACTCTACATAATACTGGAGTTGAATATAACTACGTGATGATGATGATGAATTGGGGTTTAGTGGCGCGTCGACATCCAGGGTCATTTTGCGCCCAGAATATAACTCTGTGGACTGGGTCTCAAACATCATGTATCCCCAAGATTCAGTTGATATCAACCAGTGGAAGCCGCACATAAATCGTGTGCATATTCTTCCGGTCACGTGCTGTTTGTAACGGGAGTCCGCGCCCCTGGAGTGTGGAGAGCCGACCACGAGCGTCGCACCTGATGGCGATGGTCACGCGCGACAGCGGCGACTGAGTCTCGACGGAGGCCACCTGGACTCCGCTGGTGAGGCTGGTGGTCCTGAGCGACTCCCTCGGCAGAGCCCCGTAGTCAGAGGCCGGCTTGACGGCAGCCTGCGCCGAGTAGCAGCGCGACTGTCGACACAGCGTCCACACGTCAGTGAGTCACTCAGCGGGTCAGTCAGCGGGTCAGCGCGACTGTCGACACAGCGTCCACACGTCAGTGAGTCACTCAGCGGGTCAGTCAGCGGGTCAGCGCGACTGTCGACACAGCGTCCACACGTCAGCGAGTCAGTCAGCGGGTCAGCGCGACTGTCGACACAGCGTCCACACGTCAGCGAGTCAGTCAGCGGGTCAGCGCGACTGTCGACACAGCGTCCACACGTCAGCGAGTCAGTCAGCGGGTCAGCGCGACTGTCGACACAGCGTCCACACGTCAGCGAGTCAGTCAGCGGGTCAGTCGGCGAGTCAGCGCGACTGTCGACACAGCGTCCACACGTCAGCGAGTCACTCAGCGGGTCAGCGCGACTGTCGACACAGCGTCCACACGTCAGCGAGTCACTCAGCGGGTCAGTCAGCGGGTCAGCGCGACTGTCGACACAGCGTCCACACGTCAGCGAGTCACTCAGCGGGTCAGTCAGCGGGTCAGCGCGACTGTCGACACAGCGTCCACACGTCAGCGAGTCACGGTCAGCGAGTCAGCGCGACTGTCGACACAGCGTCCACACGTCAGCGAGTCAGTCAGCGGGTCAGCGCGACTGTCGACACAGCGTCCACACGTCAGCGAGTCAGTCAGCGGGTCAGCGCGACTGTCGACACAGCGTCCACACGTCAGCGAGTCACTCAGCGGGTCAGTCAGCGGGTCAGCGCGACTGTCGACACAGCGTCCACACGTCAGCGAGTCAGTCAGCGGGTCAGTCAGCGAGTAGCAGCGCGACTGTCGACACAGCGTCCACACGTCAGCGAGTCACTCAGCGGGTCAGTCAGCGAGTCAGCGCGACTGTCGACACAGCGTCCACACGTCAGCGAGTCAGTCAGTCAGCGCGGTCAGTCAGCGAGTCAGACCGCGTAGTCAGACCGGCTAACTCGCCAGTAGCAGCGCGACTGTCGACACAGCGTCCACACGTCAGCGAGTCACTCAGCGGGTCAGTCAGCGAGTCAGCGCGACTGTCGACACAGCGTCCACACGTCAGCGAGTCAGTCAGCGGGTCAGTCAGCGGGTCAGCATGCGGGTCAGTCAGCGAGTCAGAGCCGCGTAGTCGGAGGTCGACTTGACGGCAACCTGTACTGAGTAGCAGCGCGACTGTCGACACAGCGTCCACACGTCAGCGAGCCACTCAGCGAGTCAGTCAGCGGGTCAGAGCCGCGTGGTCGGAGGCTGACTACGGCCGGTCAAAGCGCGACTGTCGACACAGCCTCCACGCGTCAGCGATAGCACGCGGTGGTCACAGTGCGTTGTGAGTATCGGTGACGACGAGGTCAATAGTGCATGCGCCGAACTGGAGACTTGAAATCCCCAGACGCACTGTTCGCTGACGGAGGCCCGGTGGCTAATTTTAATTCGGCTTTCTTGGATTTTCGCTCGTTGCTCCTGAACCACTCGCTGAAGCAACACCAAATTTGAAGTAACGATAATAACTTGTCTTCTTTGGGGTGGGTCAGTTCACAGAATTATCATTGTCATGCTATGGTTCACTTGGCTACCAAACAAGCATTACCACCGATCAAGACCACGTTCTTCTTTGGATTTTAACGATGCAGACAACAGCAGATCGATATTTATCCTGGCAAATGATACGATATGTCGTATCGCCGAAATGGTGAACATGACAGGTCATCTTACTGAGACCTCCGACTAACGAATGCTATGTGGTCTTTTATAATTTTTTAATGTCTAATATACCCACTAGATATGGAAAAGGTATTATTAAACCATCTGACGTCTCCTAATATCAGTCTCCAGCAAAGGTTACATGCAAGAATAATTTGACCTAACTCGAATTTTCATCACTTCCAGTGACCGCATCGACATCTCAACAACACATCAGCATAAAAAGACCTTAGCGATCCACACGCCCTGAGCCCCAAACAACCAACTAACGCACCAACATATGAAACATATTTTGTAATTCTGAGAGGTTATCGGTGCTACTAAGCACGTAGTTCACAACTCTGCAATCGTTCAGCCAATTTGTGGTTTGAAGGTTCTCATAAATTTGGGCATTTTTCCACATACTCCATATTTCTGAAGTCATATGTCAATGGACATTTATCGAGGGGTGTGTTGAGATGAGAACAATCATGGTTATCCGCCAGCACCGGATATTTTGCTATCCATCGGTTGGCTTCCGACATGGTAGGTGGTTTGACATAGCTGCCAGGGGGTCGCGGGCGGCGAATATACCACACGAGGCAGCCAGGGGGTCGTGAGCGGCGAAAATACCACACGAGGCAGCCAGGGGGTCGTGAGCGGCGAATATACCACACGAGGCAGCCAGGGGGTCGCGGGCGGCGAATATACCACACGAGGCAGCCAGGGGGTCGCGGGCGGCGAATATACCACACGAGGCAGCCAGGGGGTCGTGAGCGGCGAATATACCACACGAGGCAGCCAGGGGGTCGTGAGCGGCGAATATACCACACGAGGCAGCCAGGGGGTCGCGGGCGGCGAATATACCACACGAGGCAGCCAGGGGGTCGTGAGCGGCGAATATACCACACGAGGCAGCCAGGGGGTCGTGAGCGGCGAATATACCACACGAGGCAGCCAGGGGGTCGTGAGCGGCGAATATACCACACGAGGCAGCCAGGGGGTCGTGAGCGGCGAATATACCACACGAGGCAGCCAGGGGGTCGTGAGCGGCGAATATACCACACGAGGCAGCCAGGGGGTCGTGAGCGGCGAATATACCACACGAGGCAGCCAGGGGGTCGTGAGCGGCGAATATACCACACGAGGCAGCCAGGGGGTCGTGAGCGGCGAATATACCACACGAGGCAGCCAGGGTCAAGTCGCGGGCGGCGAATATACCACACGAGGCAGCCAGGGGGTCGTGAGCGGCGAATATACCACACGAGGCAGCCAGGGGGTCGTGAGCGGCGAATATACCACACGAGGCAGCCAGGGGGTCGCGGGCGGCGAATATACCACACGAGGCAGCCAGGGGGTCGTGAGCGGCGAATATACCACACGAGGCAGCCAGGGGGTCGTGAGCGGCGAATATACCACACGAGGCAGCCAGGGGGTCGTGAGCGGCGAATATACCACACGAGGCAGCCAGGGGGTCGTGAGCGGCGAATATACCACACGAGGCAGCCAGGGGTCGTGAGCGGCGAATATACCACACGAGGCAGCCAGGGGGTCGTGAGCGGCGAATATACCACACGAGGCAGCCAGGGGGTCGTGGGCGGCGAATATACCACACGAGGCAGCCAGGGGGTCGTGAGCGGCGAATATACCACACGAGGCAGCCAGGGGTCGTGAGCGGCGAATATACCACACGAGGCAGCCAGGGGGTCGTGAGCGGCGAATATACCACACGAGGCAGCCAGGGGGTCGTGAGCGGCGAATATACCACACGAGGCAGCCAGGGGGTCGTGAGCGGCGAATATACCACACGAGGCAGCCAGGGGGTCGTGGCGGCGAATATACCACACGAGGCAGCCAGGGGGTCGTGAGCGGCGAATATACCACACGAGGCAGCCAGGGGGTCGTGAGCGGCGAATATACCACACGAGGCAGCCAGGGGGTCGTGAGCGGCGAATATACCACACGAGGCAGCCAGGGGGTCGTGAGCGGCGAATTACCACACGAGGCAGCCAGGGGGTCGCGGGCGGCGAAAGTACCACAGGAGGCAGCTAATTACGAGCGAGCACATGGCTCTGCTGGGTCACATGGCTCTGCTGGGTCCCTGCAGCCAGCATGATAACGGAAGAGCTATCTGCCCCGTCGCGAGCCGAACGTTACACTTTTGGCGCCCAATAATATCACGCACACTACAGCACTCCATATCTTAGCTACCCTCACCACAATTGTGGGTTCTATGAGCTTTATTCACAATATATTGGTCTGAAGGCAATTCCTTACTTTAAAAACATGTAGTGGCAGCACTTGCTGCACTGGGTCGGCGTGCTGTGACCCATCACGCATGCAGCCTGTGATATTGGATTTCCAGGCAACATGCATGAATTAAATACAGGATCCCAGTGTTGACCATCCTGACTTGTTACAATTGGCATTCAGTTGTCATATTTTGTTCTTAATTGTCCATTCTTGTACCACCTTTTCAGTGCTAATTTTCCACCTTGACAGCCCAACACCTTTCCTCCACTTTCAACATATCAGGAAATGAGTGCAATGTTATGATCCCTACTTCCAAAGGTCTCTGCTGTTTGGATTTTGAAGAAGATTTTCCCCATTTGTAAGCACTACATCTAACATTTAATTTCCCCTTGTAGACTCATCTATCATTTGAAACAATCATTTTTCCTCCAAGCAAGCCATGAAACTCCTTCATGTTTGGCTTATACTTCTAGTTTTGTCTCCCAACCTTCAAGCACAAATGTACCAATGTTATATCTATTATTATTATATTAAGTTAATTTTCATTCAGTACTGCATTAAATTCTTCCTATTTCTGCAAGGAGAATGGTTGTTGTAGGATGCTTTGCCAGAGCCTTGTTGGATGTCTTTCATGTTCAGGTTGTGCCACTATTCACATAATTATACACTATTCACATAACTTGATCAGAATAACTAGTCTATGTGTAGTCTTATTGGGGCCGCTGCGTTGCTCTGATTGAAGTGGTTTGTTGGAGTGTGACAGGGTATGCAGGTACAGAGGTGATAGGCTTCAGTGGGTGATATCAACAGTGGGTGATATCAACAGATGGCACAGTGTCAACAACAGATAACACAGTAGTCAACTACATGCTGTGCAACCTGGGTTTAAAAGGGGACGAGTGGTCTAGGGGTAAGATGCTCGTCTCGCAATCTAAAGATTGTGGGTTCGAATCTCACCTGTCGCTACTCTTCGCCCGCGACCAATCGGCGTGAGAGATTGGCGACGCTATATGACTCGACGGTCGATGTGTCGTAAAAACCAATAACCAACCTGGGTTTAAAAACAGGCTTTTCTTGGATGTTTTTCATCCAGAGCATCCTCTCCAAAAAAATGATCCTCTTGTTTTCAAATACAAAACTTATGAATGTGGTTATGGCAACGTGACTCATTTCCTGTTCAAATGTTTAACCTTCAAATGGCAAGCAAATAACACAAAGAAGTGGCTTGCATTCAGGAAATATAGCAAATAAAATAATGATCTTTAAAAAATGTAACATAACCTAACCTAACATAATCTAGGCTAGCTTCCCATTAAAAAACAAAATTGAGGACAAAATGGAAAATGTTGAACTATATTTGTGTGCACAAAACTTTTCAAACTAAAGGAAAAACCTAACCCAACCTAACATGACACAGCCAACCTGCTTTTGATTAGAAAACCAATTGCCCAATTCGTTAAAGCAGTCAATATTTTGTTGTGTTAAATTCCAACTAAAAAATACAAACCTAACCCCCACCCCATTTACTGTATGGAGGTAAAATGTGCATAAACTCGTCTTGTGGACATATTCAAAGCACAATACAGCATATATCCTCTCTGTATTTGCTTACCCCTGTCCACCCACCCACCAACACACACAAAACACTCCCACATCCAGATTTACAAAGTACAAATGCAACCCTATATGCAACATGACAAATTGAGGTATGATTGTGCTTGATAGCTTTAAGTAGGGGTCTGGGGTATGGAGTCAGCTTTTGCAATTGTGCTCGTGCATGACGGATTCCATGTTTTTTCGCTGTCATTTGATCATACCTCGCACAAAAAACAAAAAATAATCGATAATTCGGAATTCATCCGTACCACCTAATTAAACTAATTAGCTTAATTAGCTGTAATTAAATTGCTATATCTCCTAAACAAAGCCAGATATGGCCAATTTGAAGTTACCTACCCCCACTAAATCGACTATAAGGATCTTTAAAAAAGGCCAAATTCATGGGTGAGCTCATAAAGGGTTAAACGAAAAAATGTCGGTACTGATGGGTTTCGCATAATTTTTTTTCCCACAGAATTTGATCATATTACATAAAAAAGGTGGAATGACCAATATCCGCAAAAAAATGTCTACCCCTACCTCTACTTTAAGGAATGAGACAATACAAATTGTACACACCTTTTACCCCCTTCGGGAGAGGAAGCAAACAAAAGGGTTAGGTATGGCATGGATATGTCAGGTTAGGAACTTTGGAAACTTGAAAATGACATTTTGAAAATAAAAAAAGGAATTGCCTTTCCTCAAAAGCATACTAGGCTAGGTTATGGTAGGTCAGTTGATTTGTATTATTTGGTAAATTTGCAGGAAAAAAAATGTTAAAATTTTGTATTCCAAGTTCTGTATCTTTCTTCTTCAAAGGGAGGTTAGGTGGTAGTGGATTTGTGCTTTAGGGAGCGTCGACTGCATTGGTCATTTTGTGCCCATCAAAGGGAGGTTAGGCAAAGGTAAGTTACTAATGGTGCATTTTGGTAAAATTGCAGTTTAAAGTAATGTTTGAATTGTTGGAATTTCTGTCTCTCATAGTGTTCATGAATATGGCTGACATGACATGACTACTCATGTCCCCTGCATATGCATTCTTTCTAGTTGGCAGGCAAAATAACACCAAAAAGGGGCTTGGAGTTGTGTGGCATAGCACAAAAATGATGTTCAAAAGAAAGAAAAAAAGCAACAATCCAACCTTCAAAGCAAGAAATTAAATTGTTTTAGAAAATGGAAAATCGTATGTAAAAACATGCTTCAAAATTTCAACTTATAAACCTACCCTACCCTAGCCTGATCTATTTTTGATGAGAAAAAAATCCAAATATTTTTGTAGCTTTCAAAAATGCTCCAGCTAAATGAAAAGCCTAGCCTAACCAAACATAACCCCTTTGTTTGCTTTCTGGAGTCAACATGTGTGCATATATTATCTCATGCATACCCTAAAGTGTAATAATACCATTTTCCTCTTGTAACATTATTTGCAATGTTGCATTATAACTTGAAGACTATTTTTGTATCATTGTGCTTTAAGGTGTTTTTGGAATTTTGTGATTTTTAGATTTTTGGAATACTATGCTTTTGGGCACCAAATGATCATGTAGTTGGCACACCCATAAGCCCAAATAATCAACCCGGGGAATACCATGTTTATGAACATGATTTAGAAGATGTGACCACTTGCTTCCATTCACGCATGCTTACTTTTTGGTTGATGATAGTGAACATTCTAATACTGGGTCATACATGCCACACTGCTGTTCTCAGCACCATAATTTATCCCTCCTCAACCTGTCATTTCCCTGATGCAATGAAAAAGAAATTCAACACTCCATGCCATTGATTCAACCCTGCTCCATGTTGAAAATGTGGTAACTTTGAGCTATATGGTTTTCCCATTTAATTATTATTTCTCATAGTACTTCTTTGAGGTTTTCAGAAAAGATTGGATGCATCAAGGCAGCTTTTGTCAGTATGAGTTCTGGATCCGTTCATGTGCAAATGGCATGTGCAATGTGCGAAAATGGAGTGTGCAACATGTGACCCAGTGACCTGGTTAGTTTTTGGTTTTACGACACGTCGACCGTTGAGTCATATAGCATAGCCAATCTCTCACGCCGATTGGTCGCGGGTGAAGAGTAGCGACAGGTGAGACTCGAACCCACAATCTTTGGATTGTGAGACGACCATCTTACCCCTAGACCACTCGTCCCCGACCCAGTGACCTACAATATCATTCAACTGTATTATCGCAACAACGAAGCAGGTTTATATTTTTGGGACAGCACGGAGTTCTTCCGGTGAGTGTCATTTGCCATAAGTGTGCCAAGCCATGCAGGTTGTAGCAGGATAGGCATCGGTGGGAGTGCTCTCAGACATTTCACGTTGCCAAGAAAAAGGAGAAGAAATTCATAACTTCATGATCGAAGCTTCCAAGCTATACAAGCCGCAATCGGAGGGATGTGCTCCAGGGGGCAACGAACCACAGCCAGGACCATCCAATTAACACGCGCACTGGAGGGGGGGGGGGCTAAATCCGCCCACCCCTCCGGTTTTGCGTACATAACTCCAGATTTTACCGGTCGATATATGCCATTTTTGCATACCTGCTTAGAAATGACCGGCGTTTAAAGCAAGAAAAACGGAAATCTGGCAAGAAAAACGAAAATCAGGCAAAAATTTTTAGTTAGGGGCCGTGAAAGTCAAAACATTTTGTAATGCCAGACCACAAAAATCGGCGCTGATGTGCTTCCTGTATATTGGCAAAAGGGAGTGTTCTTGGCAACACTAGTGACTTGCTTCATGTATATTGATATGCTATATAGTTTCAAGGTCATGTTAGGTTACCAAGGTCAAGTCAGGCCAAGTTCATGACAGGTTAATGGAGCCAAACTTGGTCAACTGGAATGTTGTCATCAATGCAAATGACTGTCATGCGATTGATGTTGCTTTGCATGTTACCACCTACACATTCTGAAAACTACTGTTTGCCATTGTGTACCTAAGCATTTCCATACTTTATTAATGTACTTCACTCCTTTCTTAGCGAAGCCGATTGCGCCGAGCTGCCTGACTGAGCAGTCGGGCGGGCGGCCCGGTTCAGGTAACCAGAACGGGTAACTGACCTGATAAAGTGCTGCTATATAGGTGACCTGAGGTCAAATGCTAGGTCTAGCATCTGTATTGTATCATTAGTAAAGTCCAAAACATCACTGATTCCAATTTTGGAGCATTTAAACACAATCACAGCGATCCATAACTATGACAAGCCAAGCCACGCAAAACAAGAAAACTTTGACATATGTGACCTCATTTGATCTTGAAGATATTGACCTAAGGTCATGAAATTTGCACATAATAGAGTTCACTACTGTACCCATCCACCCTGCAAATTTCGTTCCTCCAGCTTTAACACGCGCCCTGGAGGGCCTCTTAAAATTATGCACACTGGAGGGTTGGTTGGTTGGTTATTGGTTTTTTTTACGACACGTCGACCGTTGAGTCCTATAGCGTCGCCAATCTCTCACGCCGATTGGTCGCGGGCGAAGAGTAGCGACAGGTGAGATTCGAACCCACAATCTTTCGATTGTGAGACGAGCATCTAACCCCTAGACCACTCGTCCCCTCGCACGCGCACTGGAGGGGGGGATTCCGCCCCCCCCCCCTAAGATCTCGGCTCCTAATAAAGCTGGAGGAACAACATTCGCAGGGTGGATGGGCACGGTAGTGAACTCTATTGTGTGCAAATTTCATGACCTTAGGTAAATATTTTCAAGGTCAATTAAGGTCACATTTGTCAAAATTTTATTGATTTGCATGGCTTGGCTTGTCATTTTTATGGATCGCTGTGATTGTGTTTAAATGCTCGAAAATGTGCATCAATGATGTTTTGGACATTACTAATGATGCAATACAGATACTAGACCCGCCATTTGACCTCAGATCACCTATATAGCAGCACTTTATCAGGTCAGTTACCTGTTCCAGTTACCGGAACCGTGCCGTCCGCCCAACTGTTCCGTCGGGCAGCTCGGTGCAATCAGCTTTGCAAAAAAAGGAGTGAAGTACATGAATGAAGTATGGAAACAGATGGCAAACAGTACAAATGACAAACAGTAGTGCATTTATGACAACATTCCAGTTGACCAAGTTTGGTTCCATTAACCCATCATGAACTCGACCTGACTTGACCTTGGTGACCTAACATGACCTTGAAACTACATAGCATATCAATATACATCAAACAAGTTGTTAGTGTTGCCAAGAACACTTCCCTTTTGCGGATATACGGGAAGCGCATCCACCGCGCTTTTTGTGGTCTGGCTCTAAGATTTTTTTTAACTTTAACAGCCCTAACTCTCAATTTTTTCGGCTGATTTCCATTTTCTTGCTTTAAACGATTCACCGGTCATTTCTAAGAAGGTACGCATAAAATTGAGTATATCGACCAGTAAAATCTGCAGTTATGTACGAAAAACCGGAGGGGTGGGCAGATTTCGCCCCCCTTCAGTGTGCATGTTAATAGGAGCCGAGATCTTAGAGGGGGGGGGGGGGAATCTGCTCCCCTCCAGCACTCGTTTTCAGAGGCCCTCCAGGGTACATGTTAAGGTATGTGAACAGTTTGTAGCATCAGCCAATCAAAGTCTCTGTGCCATACCTATGACGTCATTAAACTCATAAAGTCATAAAGTCATAAAGTATTCAGGCTTAATAAGAGCCACAGGGGCCCATCTTGGTTAAGCCTATCTAGAAAAGGTACTAGAAATGTACATACTCTCACCCCAATCAATCCCTTATCCCAAGTTCCTAAGAAGCTATATATCCCAGTCTATCTAGTACCATTCACTTGCTATTGCATAACACCCTCAACAATTACAAGCTCCTCCCATCATACCCATTGTGCTACCATAGACAATCTCATCAGTATCACATCCTTAAGGAAGGTGCTGAATCCACTGCTAGGTACATCCTATATAAAGTTATAAAGCATTTAGACTTAATAAGAGACTCACTTGCTATTGCATAATACACTCAACAATTACAAACTCCTCCCATCATACCCATTGTGCTACCATAGACAATCTCATCAGTATCACATCCCAAAGGAAGGTGCTGAATCCACTGCTAGGTACACCCTATATAAAGTTATAAAGCATTTAGACTTAATAAGAGACTCACTTGCTATTGCATAATACACTCAACAATTACAAACTCCTCCCATCATACCCATTGTGCTACCATAGACAATCTCATCAGTATCATATCCTGAAGGAAGGTGCTGAATCCACTGCTAGGTACACCCTATATAAAGTTATAAAGCATTTAGACATAATAAGAGACTCACTTGCTATTGCATAACACACTCAACAATTACAAACTCCTCCCAACTCCCAACTCCTCCTTGTCGATCAACCCTCCCTGGAATACAGAAAAACAAGCCCCAATTCTTATAATGATTGTCTATGCTGTTTTTTAAAGATGTTCAGTGTGTTGCTACTGACAATGGTTCCTGGCAGCTGGTTCCAGTGTTCTACTACCCTGTTGGTGAAGAAAGACTGTCTTAACCTTGTCCTGCTGTGATTAACTTTAATTTTGAATTGATGATCTCTAATTGCATCATTTCTGTTAAATTCAAACATTTCCCTGAGATATCCCTGTTCCTGACCATGAGCAAATTTAAAAACCTTGATGAGATCTCCTCTCAGCCTTCTATATCTAAGTGAAAACATATTCAATTTCTTCAATCTTTCCTCATATGCCAGGTTGCCTATACCATTAACCATTTGTGTTGCCCTCTTTTGTACTTCTCTGAAAGCCAACAATCTGTATCATAACTAGGGGACCAAGCTTGGACACAGTATTCCAAATGTGGCCTGACATATGCACAGTAAACTGTACTGATGCGACATCATTGTTCAAATTGAAAAGTAAGCATCACAATCAGCACCGAAAACGAGTGGTCGCATCTTCCGAATCACATTCATACAGTATTCTGAGGAAAAAAAATTCCAAAAAGTCCCAAAACAAATTTTATCAAAAATTGACCACATAAGCTGCTTTTGAAGAAAAATAAAAATATCTTTTTGTCAATTTAGAACTAAAAAACTAAACTAACCTAACCTAACCAATTTGTTTGCTTTATGGAGGCAAATGTGTGCAAACAAACTGTCTTGTTACTACCTTAAAGCACAATAATAAAAAAAAAAATGCTTAGTTTCCAGCATCATTCCACATATATTGTGCTCATGGAAGACCCATTACGATCACAGGCAAACATGCTGCTAGTTGGGAAAGGACAGAGATCATGAAAAAAGGACAGAACAGACATGACACATCAACATGACAGGAAAATAATGTATTATTCTATGTTGATGGATGCTGCCTGGCATGTCAGGTTAATTACAGCTAATCAAAGCAGGTGAGTTAAACTGGAAAACTAGCCTGCACAAAGGAACCTTCGGTTCTTGTACGACGTACCTATTCAACTTGAACTGCTCGAAAATAGGCATAGTACAGCCTGTAATCTTTACCTTTCTGCCGACACATACCACCAAGGTTAGTGATTTTGAAAGAGGTGTCCATACAATGTCGCATATATTTCATGACGTCATGGCCGAAAAATTTGCTTCGGAGGTTTCTGGTTTTCTGGTTAGGTTAGGTTAGATTATATTATGCTATGATACATTTTGTCTATTATGCTACATTATCTTAGTCTAGGTTAGGCGGTAATCTTTACCAACACCAGACTCCTGTGACGTCACTGTTCCCCACTGTACACCTCTTCACAAATCACTAACCTTGGCAGTATGTGTCGGCCGAAAGGTAAAGATTACCGTACAGCCAACCTCTCGGGCCATTTGACCGTATGTGGAATTAACATAGCTTGTACAGCCATCAGATTTTAACACAAAAACGCATAAACAGGGAAATAAAATACGCACCTGCACAGACTTCAAGACGTTGACCTTAACCAACTTAGATGCCATCTTTATCCAAAAATAAGCGCCTATCCACAAAGCTGCTTCCTCTACCAGGCAGAGATGTGCATTCAAGGACATTCATTTAGCTACGATTATTATTTTCTTTCCACAAATTTTGCCGGTCAATGTATGACGTAATTCTAATTCCATTTCAGCCTCGGCATTGTCATTCTATCTCACTACCGGGCATCAATGCACATTGCGTATGATAACCAGACCATGATGGATGTAAAGGATAAACTGAGGGCATGTGCTCCCTATGAAAATAGATCGACGCTCCGGCTAGAAAAGGCGGCCCTTCAGGAAGGCTCCCCTCACTGAATATATTTTTTAAACCAAGTTCGCCCCTTTTGGAGGAAAAGGAGCTCCTTTGGGATAAAAGGTATCCATTCAGTATGCTCAAGTGCAACCCCCCACCCCCCCCCCCCCCCCACACACACACGCACATACACTTGCCCTTATCACTCAACAAATTTATTCAGCCAAAGGCGCTCCACCGAGGGAAAGAGCTCCTACCCATTATAATTATTGGATCTGCCCCTGAACGTGTCCGTGCAAGTGTCATGAATATCTACCTTGCGCCTCTGTGCACTGCATGGAAAGAATGAACCAAAAACGATAATTTCGCCTCATATCAAATTCCGATACTACCTACATCCAAGTATGATCTGAACCTTGAATACAATTTCGGGCATATGGAATGTCATGTGAGGACGATTCCATATATTTATATATTGAAGTTTTCGGACTTTTGAGTACCAAGGAACAACTGCTTTTCGGATGTTCAGAAATTAAGTAATAAACGTTGATAAATTCGCTTCCAAAATTTGAAAAAGTTTCATTTCCAAATCAAACAAAAGGTAAATCAAAGTGAAACCAATTAGGAACACCCACAAGCTGTACGGAACAAGGGTATCGAGGTTTAAAAAAACATTTTTTTTGGGGGGGCGAAGTGTCTATGCGATAACCCCCCCCCCACCCAACCAACCAACCAACCAACCAAAAACTCATCGGATTTCCATACTTTATTTTCAGATCCCATAAATTAATTTTTTTTATTTCGAAATGCCCTCAGCGTAAAACTAGCATAAGCTATTCCCAAGCTATACCCCAAATCGACATTTCGGGTCAAGAGCAACATTGGTGACGCAATGGCCGCCACAAATGGATACAAATCGACGCCCCTGGTACGTAAAGCTAACTTCGCCAGTGAGAAGGGCCCTGCTTCTCATGTAATCTGTGATCCTGAAAGGCAACATCGCTACAAACAAGGACGCCATTAAAAGTGAATATCGAACGAATTCAAATTTGAGGTATCGTTTCAATCAGCAAGCGCAGAAAATGTTGTGTTGATAATATTCTTAAGCAACCTACAGATAACTGCTAGGCTTAAAAGCCGCCACAACGTAACAACTCCTAACATAATCATAGTTGTTCATTTGACGATACCAAAGGTTTGAGCTCGCTAGCGACAGCGGTTCCGGCTCTTTTCAAGATAAATCAAGTGGACAGAGAAAAACCTACATTACTAACTCGTGATGATTTTCTTAAGAGAGCAACGACTCAAAAATAATTCATCTCATCGGGACCGCGTTCGGGGTCCGAGCGCGTCGAATATTTATATTTTGGCTTGGCGCAGATAATACATTTTCATAGTGTGTGTGTTTCTACTAAGGCGGTAAGGACAGGCCCCGGATCCCCTTGGATGCGCCTGTGCTCGCGGGATGATCACCATGTGCGGCACACGTTGCATCATTCTCAAATAACGCTGATAGTTCCCAATGGTGGCTGGGTTATTTGAGATAAATTGTGCCCAATAAATTTGGCTAAAGAGTTTGAACAGCAACTAAAACGTGCTGGGCGCCTTGGTCTGCTTTGAATGATTCTTGAGACTTGGCTGCGTTTGTATCAGGACTTACAATGACGTCACAATAAAAGTTGGCAATGTCATGAAGGTCTAATGCCGCAGTGTGTCACTCGTTTGATGTCCTGGGTGAAATTGTAATGAAAAGCCGTAATAAGAACAAGTGCGGCAAAATGGAAAACCTTAGTGATGGTTTTGCAGCTATGTATCCATGTCTTCGTTCCAAGCCCTTCACTGGAATAAAAGTGAAAATAAATTGCATTCGACATATGCTTTAATGTAAGAATATTGTTTTGAAGCAGAATCTCAAATTTCGCTTCAGCTCGTTCGTAGAAAATATATTGATTTAGGGAGTGTTCGGCATTCATCACTATAAACAATTGTTTACGTCAGAGAGAAAATGTTCTATTTTTGTAATCTTATTTCAACTGTTGTATTGATAACAGGAAAATCATGCCAATATTTTCAAGCTACAAGCAGGTACTCGGCTAGCATGTGAACTGTGAGGGCGTGGCCCCGCAGTCACAGGAACTTTCTCATTGCTTTAGCGTCGCAGTATTTTTTTTTTTTTTTTTTTTTTTTAAATGTCGACCCCTGTTTCGTATGCAGCAGCCTATCCTATTTGGCTACACGCACTATTACAGGCTCGATTGATATTAGGCTTTCCCATCGCCAGCTATTCAAAAGTTAGGACAGCCAGCTATGGAATGCCTCAGGATGCCAATACACATGTCATTTGTCTGCTGTTCAATACAGATGGTTGCATCCTGTTTTTTTTGTCTTTTTGTTTGCAGATAGGCCACCACCAGTTATTAGTAGAAGTAGCCCCAGGAGCACCTCAGCTAGGTAGCAAGCTAGTAACACCAAGGAGCTCCTGGGGCCAACAAAGTGAAATGTGTTATGAGGGGGAAAATGAAGAAGTTGAATCATGTACATACACATGCACAAGCACACAAACCTGCATATGTACATACATGAAACATGTACACCTACACATACATAGACACATGTGCACTCACATATCTATACAAATATACATACACGTATACTAACATGCACATACATAAACATACACACACATGCACACATTTTGTAGTGTGCAAATGATCAAGGTTAATTTTTGATCACCAGTTAATTTGTGATATATGAGCTAATGAAATGAACTCTGAGGCACATGATTGCAGGAAGGAAATTTTGTACCAATGATACTGTTCCAAGTTCTTGGTGCTATAAATGATATGGAATGAAGTCTATAGGATTTCGATGAAAAAGGTACATGGAAATGATTAACATGCCTTAAATTACTTGGTGATGAGTATCGGAACATATTCATTATAGTGATTGGTAATGTTTGATTCAAAAATCTGTGGAGTAGTAATATGCTCTGTTCCTGTACAATATGAGGGAACTTCAAAATGTTATATTTCACAAACAGTTCATTTGTAGGGTATGCATAGTGCTGTTTATCTATGATTCTTAAAGCCCTTTTTTGTATTTTAACAATTCTGTCTAAACGTGTTGGGAAATTGTTTCCCCATATTAAAGCACAATAATTTAAATAGGGAAGAATCAAAGTATTATATAAGTATTTTAATTCACGACTTGTGATAAAGTATTTTGCTCTTCCCATTATTCCTAGATTTCTGCTAGTTTTTGCAGCAACATATGCTATGTGATGCTTCCATGTCAATTTTTCATCAACTATTACACCAAGATATTTGATTTGCTGTTTCCTATGAACCTTTTGAGAATTTATTGTTATATTTAAGTCAGCACTAGGCATACTGGAATAAATTTGGTAATTTGTTTTCATGACATTCAATGATAATCTATTAGCTTGAAACCATTCAGTTATTCCTTTAACAATGGCATCGACTTTAATTTGTAGTTCCTTTATATTTGTAGCTTTTATCATGATGGCAGCATCATCAGCAAATAAGTAAAATGTTCCATCTAAAGAATTTCCCAAATCATTAATGTATATAAGGAAGAGTAATGGACCAAGTATGGAGCCCTGTGGAACTCCCATTGTAATGCACTCTGCATCAGAGATTATATCATTGATTCTTGTTTGCTGATAACGATCTTTTAAATATGAATGTAATATCATGAGTAAAGTTCCTGAGATTCCAATATGTTGAATTTTTTAAGTAGAATGTCCATGCTCACAGTATCAAAGGCTTTTTTCAAGTCTATATAGAGACCACAAGTAAGTTCTTTCTTTTCTAAAGATTTTGTAATTTCATCATAAATGTGAGCAATTGGCATGTAGGTGCTATGTTTTTTTTATAAATCCAAATTGGAGTGTACTGAGTATATTATTAAGTTCCAGATAAGACATGAGATAAGAATATACCATCTTTTCAAGGATTTTTGAAAATACTGGTAGCATAGAAATTGGCCTATAATTTGTGAATTTGTTCAGTTCTCCTGCCTTATATATGGGGATAATTATGGCTTGTTTTAGTTCTTTAGGAAAAATTCCACTTCTCAGACAGAGGTTAAAGAAGTGGGTGATTTGCTTCAGGATAATTTTGTAAGTCAGTAAGAGAGTTCTTGTACTGATGCCATCAGCCCCTCCTCCAACAGTGTTCAGTGACTTTATAATTGTTTCAACTTGGATTTCATTAGTGTACATGTCTTGTTCCCAAATAGCATAGTCATGCCCTGCAATGTATTCAGTCGGATCTTTGTTAGAAGCAGTAGTCTTCTTTTCTAATTTGCTGCCAATGGTTGAAAAGAAATTATTGAAGGCATTAGGAATTTGTTCTGTTTGATATTCATTATCTTCTTCATCTAACATGGATTCTGGGATTTTTTGTTTTGTTTTGTGCTTATTTATCAGCTCATGTAATATTTGCCAAGTTTTCTTTCCATTTGATTTACTACAGTGAAGGGCATTTGAATAGTGTAGCTTCTTTGCTTCTCTGATTATCTTGATGAGGATGTTCCTGAAATGTTTGTATTGAACTTCATTGTGTGGATTTGGATTTTTAAAAAACTTCTTATATAGTCTGTTTTTTCGATTTATGGAACATAATATTCCAGAGCTAATCCAGGCTTTCATGGGGGTTTTCCTCCTACTTGGGATAATTTTTTTTGTAATAATCTGCATGCCATCGTTATATGCTGAGAGCAAATCACTACATGCTATGCTTGGATCATTGTGTTGATGGAAATTATTCAATCTTGATGCTAAATAGTCATTTAAAAGATGGATTTGATTGTAATCAAGTATTTCTTTTGGATAATTTGACTTCATCTTTTTTACCTGGGCAGTTAATGTTACAAACACTGGAAAATGATCTGAAAGGTCATCTATCAGTATACCTGATGAGGAAATGCATGAAAAATCACTTATGAAGATATTGTCCAATAAAGAACTAGTAGTATTTTGTATCCGAGTAGCATTTGTGATTGAGGGGAGAAAACTATATGACAATAGTTGTTTTGAGAATCTCTCCACATTTCTGTCATTTTGTATATTTAGAAGATTGTAGTTGAAATCTCCTGTTATAATTGTAAGCTTCCTCTCATTCTCTATCATTTGCAGCATTCTTTCAGTGCTTTCAAGAAAATAATTGTGGGGGGAAGTTGGGGGACGATAAATCTGGCAAATAATTATTGATCTTGTACTATTTTGTGACTCAAGTTTGATTTCAACAGCAGCAGCTTCATCAAGTTGGTCCACAATATCTTTTCTCTCTCTTGATTCCAAACTATTGTGAATGTAAATTGCAGACCCCCCTCCTTCTCCCTGCCTTCGACTTGCTGCATACATTTGGTAATTGCTCATTTTGAAGAACTTTTCTGTATCTTTGTTAAGCCATGTTTCTGATAAACATACAACTGACCAGTTGATTCCTGTTGTAGCTAGGAAGTTTTCTAAGTCATCAAATTTGTTCTTGACAGACCTAACATTTAGATGTATTATGGAAAACCCCCTGTGCACTTCTGCTTTAAGTTTGCTTGGAAGTACATAATCACATTGTCTTAGGGTGTTTTCACATTCAGAAAATTCATCTCCCAGTCCCTGTTTTAAATAGTTGAGAAAACTGGCCTGCCCTTGGTATATGTCTCCAGTCCCTGTAATATTTCTTAAATGCCTACCTTAACTTGACTAGTTTTCTGTTTAACCTAAATATACTAGTTCTGATACCAGTATATTTTTGTCACCTTTTTCTGATCGGGACCTAGAATGGGGTGTCACAAGAGAAAAAGAAAAGAAAGAAAGAAAAACATATGTAAATCAATGTGTTTTTGCAGTCTATACATTTGTATTTAGGTATTAATTTCATTTCAGTTACGTACCAAGTGACATGTGTTTTCACAGCGTAATTTGTATTCAAACATTTAAACATTCAACAAACATTTATTTCCCTTTTGTCGCCATATGGTTTAGCATAGAGGGTGGCTTGTAAATAGAAAGCATCTAAAAATGGGTAATCGATATGCTTTTTAATATAGCTATTTGGAAGTGATTTGAAATGCAAAATGAATTGCTGCTATTTCTTACATTTTTCTGGAGGTATCTGATTGCAATGCTGAGTATTTTTTTGTGGGGGGGGTAATGAAGGGTCACTGGCTACAAAGGGCAGAAGTGAAGCTTGAGGACGCGTGCCCTCCCCTCAATGTTGGTTCTTCCCCCGAAGAGTGGTCTTGACATGGGACCCTATGTGGTGCGCCCCTAATCCACTTGGTGTCGCCCATTGCCTTCAGGTATTGTGCCCTCTCAATAATTGTCAGACACCTGTATAATTATGACAAAGGTTGACCCAAGGATATCATGAGGTTGGCTCACTAGCCTATATTTGATCTCCACTGGACCACAGCTTCAATAGCTCCAATAGATGGGTTCGTTTTCATGCCAACACTAGCTGAGTTTGAGGCGGATTTTTACTCCAATGTCTCGCGGGATCAGAGCAATATAGAGCGAGCAGAGCCCCTCCCCCCCTCATCCCCACGAGCGGATTCAGGGAGGGGCCATTCCGGCCATGCCCCCCCCCCCCGAAGCGCTTAAAAGGGGGGGCCATAGTGTCTTTTGGCCCCCCCGAAACCAACAGAAGTAAACTAAATAAAAATGCAGTAACCTTTGCCGAGGTTAAAAAATAGCGTCCGAGTGGAAGTATGTCCAATTTTAAAGGTATTTTTTTATAATTGTTTGGTGGCTAATATGGTAGCATAGTAGATTCTGACACACATCGAGGGTTTCATGCTGCTCAAGTTCTGCTTACAGCAAGAGTTGACAACATCGGATCCACCAGTATGTACACGTGCACGAACGTTGACGTGGAACAAGACGTTGAATGTGAACGTGAACGTTTTGGTAAACAAGAACAAAAATCCGGTAACTTAGAAACAGTGCAGGTAAGCTATGGTCCCTACACAGGAAATTATGTGGTCATTAATTATTATTTAAAAAAATGGGCCCCTTTGCCAAATAGTTGTCGAAATCCGGTGTTTTCAACCAAAAATAGTGGGACAATGGGCACCCTCCAAATCCGTTCGACCCTTCCCTTGATGCAATTCCTAGGTACGCCACTGGGGAGGGGAGGGGCTGACCCCGAAAACCGAAAGTTACCCCCCTCCCCAAACCGGTGGGCTAGATCCGCCAGTGCTCATCCCCACGCAACAAATTATCAGCCGGGGGCGACCCTTCGGTCCAATGACACCCCTTGAAAATTACGCCTCCACCACCTTAGCGAAACCCGATCCTCGAGTGCTGCAAGATTTGCTTAGATTCCATTATCATCAGGTAGTATCGGACATAGCAATGCCTTGCATCGAACGCAGTCCGATTGTTACAAAAATCACACCAACTTCAGTGACCGGTGATCCTGAAGAGTCCTTCATGTTTGGGATGTCAAGAACAGCTTGGATGAACCATAAAGTAACATATTTATTGCGTCTTAGCACAAATTTAGACAATTTATCACAAAGGAAGCAACATCACAGGTTCAATCACACCCAAATGTATAATTGCAAACGTTAAAAGCTATTTATTAGTTTTCAAAGACTGACCTACCCGCCACACATCCGAGCATCAAGCGGGATGGGCGAAGAGCGCGAAGGTGTTGATAAATATATTTCTGTGCACATTGTCAGGGTTGCCAATGTGGAGAAATTGAGGTGTCCGGTATTAACTGCCGTCCGGTACCACTGGAATCTCCCCTACAAGTTGGCGGCTTCAGTGCCGACTGCTTCATTCGACCGCAATATCTCGGAGTATGTGCTTCTGAATACACAATGGTGAATTTGAATTATACCAGAAAACCGTGCGTGTAAGCATCGTTTTCTGGCCACTACCCAGCAACAAATGGTTCCGGTTGTTAATGTAAAGCTATAACAGCTAATTGAAACTAATAAACGACTATTACGAATTATGGTACAATTTTGGCGTATAAGTATATCTGAAATTACTTCGGTCAAACCAAGAATTACGTACTTTGTTGTTCGAGAACCGTCAACGATTGATTATTTGGGCTGAAGGGCTCGCCGAATACTAGGTCATTTAGCGCCCATAACCGTCAGCGATCTGGAGCTGCGATCTGGAGCTGCGATCTGGAGCTGGGATCTGGATGGGAGCAAATTGCCGCTGTAAACGAGCCTGCTACGTTTAAAAAAAAGAGAAATTTGGTCCGAATTCATGCCGATGTAACTTTATGGACCAGGGTCCTATTGCCAACTTGAGTTCGTTGCGGGAACTCTGGCCCCGCCACCCGATCAGTAAATTCCAGTTCAACGGCAGAATTTTGACCAAGAGGTTCACGTGCCATTAATGCTCCGGCACGGCCGCCCCGGTGCAGCTGTGGCCTTGGGTGCCGCGTCCCCGGCATCACGGGACCATTGCACACTGACCCTCCCAGCCGGGGGCTAAATACGACCGCGTGTTAAGCTTCTCGAACCCTGTCTTGCCAGGACGGGGGAGAAGCGATGCAGGCGGATGCTCTGACCTACTAAGATATCGAGGCGGCATTTGTGTACTACAGCAATATTTTGGGAGACAAAGTCCGAGACGCCCGGCATTCGCCGGGCTTGATCGCCCCCAGGCGAGCGAGCGATTCACAGCGGCTCGGATTCAAACCATCCCCCGCATTTTGGGGGAGCTTGGCATGAACCGTACCGTGCGATTAACGAATTAAAACCTCGCCTAGGTTTATGGAGGCTTTGCTCGCGACGATCGAGGCGTGGCGAAGGGATTCTGTGTCGTCTACGTCTAGGACACTTTTTTAATCGCTACGTTCTCTGTAGGAAAGAACGACCAGCCTGTTCACGTTGCGGCGATAGCCTGTCTGTGGTCCATGTTCTGATCGCATGTCGTCACTTTGAAACGGAACGTCGTCGCTTCTTTGGAACCCAATTGCCCACGCTGGTGGAACTACTGTGCGACGGGTCATACTATATTCCTGAACTCTTCCCGTCACTTTTTGCAGTTGGATTTGACGTGCACTCCAGCCAATAAAGGTAGCACACGGATACCAAATATATTCTGACACCTCAAAACAACTTCACCATGAAATATCATGGCATATTGTGACCCCAATTCGTCTCATTTACTTGTCGCCGATACGTTCACACCTGGCTTCACTGACGAAGTTATGGGCGCTGTATAACCTATGCGGTTCATGTGCCCTTAAATTCCAATAACGACAACACCTCCCTCCCCCCACGCTCACTATGCATCTACGACTCAATCTCTTCGCTGTCGTTGTGCAATCCAACCGCCGTCCGCATATTTACAAGTCTGCAGCAACACGCTACCAACATCCCTGCAGCAACACGCCACCAACATCTCTGTAGCAACACGCTACCAGCATCGTGTAGAGCGGCGCCTCTGGTCAAGACGACGTAGTACGCTTCGCTTCGCTAAATATGAACGAAACCAATTGGAACTTGCTTCTGCTATTCTCGCCGAAGTGGACATCGTTTCGGTCGCCCCTAGTAGCACAACTGCATTGCTGCAACGTTGTTTTGATGGGGTAGAGATGGCTGTAACAATATTGATTCAACATCTTCTTAAGCTTGAACCAACTTGCCGAAATATTGACCGAACAACATTGTGGGCGTGCTCCTCGTGCCACATTGTAGCAGCATCAACAATATGATATTGCTGCATGGTGTGTTGTACACACTGAACCAATGATTGCCTGGGCAATGCTAATGTAATATTGCAGCGCTATTGATCATATACACCGAGGCAATAGGTCTCAGAGCGTTGCAAATACAATGTTGTTGTAACATTGTAGTTATAAAAAAAAGAGACTTACATTCTTTTGCAGGGAAATTTTCGATTTTGCAAGCCGACAGCGTCGAACGACGTCGAACAACGCCCACGCACCGCCAGCCAACTCCAAGCATGTTTTGAAGAACCAGCCAAACAACTGGACTGGGATCTCGTGCACATGCACTCACAACAGGCCGGAATTTTTTTCCCATCTTTAGCAGAGGCAGAGTGCCATCCGCTAAAGATTGTTACGTTAAAGAAATGGTTACGTTAATCCGGCTTATGTGGTATCCGGTTATATCAAAGAAGCAAGAGAGGAAAGAGGAGACGCCGGCAAACAAAGAACGTGTCGTAAAGGGCCGATACGTACATAGCATACAGGTTCATACACGGACATACATACATACATACACGACAATCAGAAGAACACTTGGAGGGTGGACAGCATCGCAACCTGCATAGAGGCTCCACTGCCCACCTGCGACCTGAAAGGCGAAGCGAAGGCCCGGCGCCCAGGGCGAGTCGTAGACGTCGGGCCCGACCTTGATGTGCAGGTGCATGTTTGAGTTAAAGCTTGGGAAATCCTGAGAAGGGGAAAAGCCAAGCAGCTTGGAAAACCCGTAGGTGAAAAACCAAGCGCAATTTATAAGGAGAACCGTCCGTTTTTGACAAATTGGATCGGTCTCTTCCTGCCTAGTGTAAAATATCCTATATGTATGTGTTTTTCGACGACGGAAAGGAACACGTGTGTAACGTAGCCATACAGCTAATATAGGGTGCAACGCGTGTTATATATCCATCAACTTCTCATCAGATCAGGTGGAGCCGGGTAACGTGTGACAGAGAAATCAAATCAGTTCGGAAAGCTTGGTATTGTGTAAAAACCGGAGGAGGCCTGCACCTCATCTGGAGGCCGGGAGTGATGGATCTGGGGCAGCAAAGGGCGCGAACCAGTGCTCACGGATATCGTGGATGCGGAACCCACCACTAGGACCGCCGCCAGGGTCGCTATTGACCGTTCAACCTGCCACCAGATGGCAGGACAAAAATTTAAAGATGGCGGCTACATTCGAGATAAACAATACGCGTACCGTATTGAGTGATACTGTCTGAGCTTGCTTCAGAGGAACACAGATGGATACTAATGTACCAAAAGTATCAACTGTGCAAATATCAGAGTATATCGGCGATAAAAAGCGTTGTGCCATTGAGGGGGAAGCTGTACTAGATGCAGGACACATTATTTCTTGTGGTACGATTGAGAAAGAACCGGGCAAGGTTACGGTGCAGGCACTCTGCATAAAATCCAGCCACATACGCGAGAAGCCCATGAGCTACATGCTGTGGTGGAGTGTGGGAGATTCAATTACAAATTACGTACAAATTAAAATTATATTAATTAAGCATACGAATTATGATGGTGGATACCAGTGTTGTGTGACCACTAGCAGGTCAATCAAAATATTACTGTTGCATAGCATTGCTTTTTTTGGTTGGTGTTGTGCTAGCAATACCAAAAGTTCATGAGCTTCCAGCCCCATCATCATGGGTTAGGTTATGGATGTACTTTTCAAGTTCATCACAGGTGTTCTCCTGTAGAGCAGCTCCAGCATTGGGCTGGCTGATCAAAACCTACCTTCCAGACAGACAGTTTCTGATAATGTACTAGACTGAGTTGGGTGCCCCACCCAGTTATATTTAATTTTTTTTCTTCAACTACACAATACAAATTTGAATGATTTTCCACTCCCTTGTTCTTGTGCTGCATATTTTGTATAGATACTTCCTAATCACAACACTGTTGTCATTAAAAAAACATGCAGCCAAGTTTCATGTGCATTCACTGGTGGTGTATTGTGCAAATTATATTGATGTTTACCCTGTGTTTTGAACTGAATTTCACCCTTATGTGGATCTACACTGCTAAGTTTCCACTGGGAACTTAGGCAGAAAAGTATTTCCAGATTCTCATCCAGATATGAGAATCTGGATGATATATCAGTGATGCAGCATCCAGGGACTTGTGCAAATTTCAGTGCAATGAAGCATCAGTTAGCAGTGTGCAAATATACTGGTGCTGGTGCACATCAGCAAGGCGTCTGTCATGCTTTTCATTCGGGCAGACACCCAAGCCTCAGAGACATTTTAGAACACTGACATAAAGAGGCCTTGACATGGCATATCAGCACCAATGCATATTTGTAAGCTGATGCAGACAATGCATTAGGAGGCAGAGCTACCAATTGTATTATGGCAGGGGGCACTTTTTGAGGAGAGGATTCATGTATCCAGAGGGAGCACCTTTTCTACACCTTCAGGGATTCTATCAGCAGAGAAACACTTTGAGAGTGGGGGTGGGTGCACTCAAGCATCCTGAGGGGCAGCCCTTTTCACTCAAAGAGAGACCGTATGTCTGGTGTGGCTGTGGCACACATGGCCCAAGGATACACCACTATAATGCATATTTGTGCACCGATGAGTACCAAGGAGCACCAATGCTCATTAATGGCTGATGCCTTGGTGTGCACCAATTTTCTGTTCTGGTCATCCTCACATCCAGAAGTTACTTCCTCGTTTCTTTCTGCTAAATTAACTTGCATGCCTTTCCAATCTGACCTGTTGTTGAAAAACAAGTGCACAGCAGTAATTGTTGTTCAGCACGTTTGTGTGTAATACAATATATAAAGCATATGTAGGGTCTATAATTGTTTGAAATTTCGGTAAACCACATCCGTTATCTGATGGTCTTCTTCTTGGATATAAAGATCAGCATGTGATTCCCCAAAGAAATGGAAGAAGTTTCTAGGGAAGCTTCAACAAGTCCAGTCCATATATTTGCTCTCCAATTTGTGCTCAGGGGCTTCTTCTATATAAATACCAAATAACTTTTAACACATCCCTTATGTGCACATGATTTACATACCAACAATGCCTCAAGGTTGTTTAATTGTAGCTTCTGCATTACATGCTAAATTGTACATGTAGATAGGCAATTTATAATTATGTGCATGAAAGCAAGATGGTTGAATTACATGCTGGGAACACCAATAATTATATGAAGCCTTCACCCATACATACATATCAGAAAGGATATAATCATTCTTCTTCAAGTACTTGCTGCATAACTACATGTGCCTTGATGTTTTCTTGCGCATTTTTAGAATGTTGTGCCACTTTTTAGAGAGTAATTTATCTCTCGGGAAGCGATGGAAGCCGACTTCAGGTTCCCTCCTGTGTAATGATTTGCATTGTGGAACACAACAATACGCATTGGACTTGCTCACCATATCACTTGATCCATTATGCTCACAACTTTGCAAGAACCCTCACACTCCGAAACTTTAAGGACCTGAAATAGTATGCGTAACCTCAGTGCTAGCCATTTCCATGTGTTTGCATGCTTGTTTCTAAATTGTTTCTGGTAGCGTGCCAGATTTATCACACTTTTATCTGCCAACAGTAGTTCAACGTGTCTGCCAACAGGTGGCAACCCTTTCGCCTTGAACGGTGACACTGAATAACTATAGTTATCGATTATAAGATCAAATTGATACGTTTTTGTAAAAGTGTCTTACAGGGGTAATCAACTTCAGATGTCTTCTTTACATGTATCGTATTCCGGATGTCCTTGCGCGAAAATTGGTGTCGGCATTTTGGGGTTGAAAGTAGCACGTCGTCAATCCACTGATGTTGCCAATCACATCAATGACGGCATCGTTTTGGGGGTTCAAATCCCGAACCGAATCTTTCAACAACCTGACTGCAACTGAGCTTAATGTTCGCCGAATTCATGATATTATAAGGCGGTGCTGCAACTTTTTTAGATTCGTGCCCCGTTTGCTTGATATCGCGGCAAACAATTACAAATTCGTGGATGTATCAATGACGGCATTATTTTGGGGGTCCAAATGCCGAAGCGAATTTTTCAACAAGATGATCGCAACTAAGCATAATGGTCGCCGAATTCATAACATTATAACGCAGTTCTGCGACTTTTTTTTAAAGATTTGTGGCCCGTTTTCTTGACATTGCGGCAAGCAATTACAAATTCGTGAGTGGATCAATGACGTCATTTTTTGGAGGGTCCAAATCCCGAAGCTAATTTTTCAACAAAATGATCGCAACTAAGCTTAACATTCGCGGAATTCGTGGCATTGCAACGCAGTGCTGCGACTTTTTTTAAAAACATTTATTGCATGGTTTCTTGGTGTTGTTGAATTTATGACAATGTCGGGCCGCTCTGTCTATAGTTTCCTCCGCCGGCCGATTGGCGGCGCTAGTTTCGCCGCCGGAGGCTGGCAGCTAATGTCCGCGCGTGAAGCGTAACGTGCCGTCTTATTTCTACTTTACGTGCTCAGGTGATTGCAGAGCAATACTTTTGGTTTGCCTAAAAGTTTGGTGCGATTGTTTTCTTGGCTTTTAGAGAGAGTACAAAAGAGGGCAACAAAAATGGTTAACAGTATAGGCCACTGGCGGATCCAGGGGGGGGGCATTCCGGCCATGCCCCCCCCCCCCCAAGCGCTTCAAGGGGGGCCATAGTGTCTTTTGGCCCCCCTCCAACCAACAAAAGTAAACTAAATTAAAATTCAGTAACCTTTGCTGAGGTTAAAAAATAGCGTTCCGGGTGAAATAATCTCCAATTTTAAAGGTATTTTGTTATAATTGTTTGGAAGCACAATATGGTAGCATAGTAGATTCTGACACATCGAGGGTTCTATGCTGTTGAAGTTCTGCTTACAGCAAGAGATGACGAAATTAGCAGTTTCATTATTCCTTCGTCAGATAGGTTCATGAAGTTTGTTTAGCCAGTAACGGGCAAGCGGACCCAGTGAGCCAGATTTCGAAAGCGGAATTTGAACAGGATGTTTTGTGCGAGTGACCAGTTGAGCACAATTGAGCAGCATGTTTCGTATGTTGGTGTTGGGGCAAGGCCATATAGCCATATAGGTGTTGGAGTTGCTAAGATGAAGAGACAGGCTACATTGACTGATTTTTTCCAAGAAGAATAGCAAGGGGAGGTATGTATTTATATCCTGAATAAGAGATAACTGGTGGGTTTGCATGTAGGGGAGATTCGGGTGGTAGGACCGGGCTATCAAAGTTTAAGGGTATTATTGCAGTTTAAGGTATCTACGAGACAAGTTTTACACATACCCTCATGCACTGGCGGATCCAGGTAGGAGCTATTCCGGCCATGCACCCCCCTCCCCCGAAGCGCTTAAAAGGGGGCCATAGTGTCTTTTGGCCCCCCGAAACCAACAGAAGTCAACTAAATTAAAATGCAGTAACCTTTGCCGAGGTTAAAAAATAGCGTCTGGATGAAAGAATCTCCAATTTTAAAGGATTTTTTAAAATATATAATTGTTTGGAAGCCAGTATAGTAGCATAGTAGATTCTGACACACATCGAGGGTTCCATGCTGATCAAGTTCTGCTTACAGCAAGAGTTGACAAAATCGGATCCGCCAGTGTCCACGTGCACGAACGTTGACGTGGTACAAGACGTTGAACGTGAACGTGAACGTTTTGGTAAACAAGAACAAAAATCCGGTAGCATAGAAACGGTGGAGGTAGGCTGGGGCCCTTACACAGGAAATTATGTTGTCAATTATTATTTTACTTTTTATTTTATTTTAATTTTAATTATTATTTTAAAAATGTGCCCCTTTGCCAAATAGTGGTCGAAATCCGGTGGTTTTAACCAAAAATAGTGGGAGAATGGGCATCCTCCAAATTCGTTCGACCCCTCCCCTGATGCAATTCCTAGGTACGCCACTCGGGGAGGGGAGGGGGGGGGGGGGGGGCTGATGCCGAAAACCGAAAGTTGGCCCCCCCCCCAAACCGGTGGGCTAGATCCGCCAGTGGTATAGGCAACCTGGCATATGAGGAAAGGTTGAAGAAATTGAATATGTTTTCACTTAGATATAGAAGGCTGAGAGGAGATCTCATCGAGGTCTTTAAATTTGTTCATGGTCAGGAACAGGGATATCTGAGGGAAATGTTTGAATTTAACAGAAATGATGCAATTAGAGGTCATCAATTCAAAGATAAAGTTAATCACAACAGGACAAGGTTAAGACAGTCTTTCTTTACCAACAGGGTAGTAGAGCACTGGAACCAGCTGCCAGAAACCATTGTCAGTAGCAACACACTGAACATCTTTAAAAACAGCATAGACAATCATTATAAGAATTGGGGGCTTGTTTTTCTGTATTCCAGGGAGGGTTGATCGACGGATTTGGTGGGCAACTGGTTCAGTGTCCAGAGTGCAGCCAAGAAGGGCCCTTGTGGCTCATAGTTGCACTGATCTTTTATGTCTTTATGTCTTTATGCCATAGCATCAAGATCGGACTATATTTCAGCGACCCCTTTTAGCTTCATGCATTTCTGGAGATTTTGCTGGACTTTACTAACCATTGCATATGTATGATACTGGCAGAACCTCGTCTGGCAAGCTTTGATTGGGTACAATGATCACGTGTCACACATGGAGCGCGCGGGTCACTCACTCCCCAGCCTGCCAGCTTGGCGCCAGCCCGTCGTCGCCCGTCCGGGGCTCAGCTATGCTTGTTTTTACAACATTCACTGCGCGTTAAGGTCATCACCATTGGTCGGATGTGACTTGGAAATAGATGAGGTGCAGGCCTCCGGCCATTCATCGTATTATACATGCTCGACACAAATGGTCATGTATTTGATTCACTTGCGCTTCGTCGAGTAAGCTTTATCAAAACCATCCAACCACCTGAGAGACGGACTGCCCTCCCTTGTCTTCAGCACCTTAACGTGAACAAGCACCATAACGTAATACTCCACCTAACGTAAACGTGTACTTACTCGGACTTTGTTTGGAAAACACACTTTACAGCTTCAAATGCGGCGCAGATGACGTTCATGATTCGACACTGCGTGCTGCCTGCTTGACGTCTTCGATGAGAACGCGAGTCCACCATCACGGCAAGGCGTCACGCCACCATCTCTCCGTGGAGCCGCGGATGATCGCCGGACGCCACGGCTGCTCCTCTTATTCCTCTCCTTCTCCACACGACGAGCAGTCAGGCTGTCACTTGGGGAGGGGGCTACCATTGAATCCGGTGGGAAATAAATCAAAGCTTTCCAAGCTCCTCCCGCACCACACCCACAGTAATGCTTAAGCAATAGGAAATTGACTGGAGACTCCCGGTCATGGGTAGGATAGGAGGGAGGGAGGGTGACGGGGGGGGTGGCGGTTAGAATGTTAGAGGAGGTTCTGGCTTGGGGTGGACGGCGAGGATTCAACCTTACCCACTCGTTCCCTATGCACGTGATGAGGTTACATGAGATGTTGACGAGTGCGTACCGAGCAAGGGCCAGAATGGACGCGTGTGCTTGCACAAACCGCTTCAACAAGCCATACTTGTGGCGGTTGGGAAACAGAGAGTGTGGAGAGGTGATAGTAGTTCGCCACTCGGGACACTGAGGTGGCCGTAATGGCCAGAGGCGCACCCAAGGGCAGTCCTATCCGTAAGCACATAGTAGTTCGCCACCCAGGACACTGAGGTGACCGTGACGGCCAGAGGCGCACCCAAGGGCAGAATCCCCCTAAGACCATAATAGTTCACCACCCAGGACACTGGGGTGGCCGTAATGACCAGAGGCGTACTAAGGGGTAATCCTCCCCTAAGCAGTGAAAACATTGCATTTTCCAATGTGAATTAATCGGCTCTTGATAGACAATTTCCCAGCTTTGGCACTTAAGGATCTGGATTTCCTTTGTTAAATTTCCGGTGGCGCCCCCGGCCAGGCGAGTGACCAGGCAGGGGAACGATAACCGTGCCTCGTCCTCCTCTCCGCCCCCCCCAGCGTGGCCTGTGCCCTTGGAACGCTCAGATTTGGAATGTGAATCAATAGAAGCTGGATAAAATAGCTCCTCTGACAGGAGCTACGGCGCCCTGGAAGGCCAAGATCCCCTGACGAAAATCCTGGTCACTCCCTGCCCGTGGTAGTGATAACAGATAGACAGCCGGAGAACTATGTCCCATGAAGATCTGGTTCCTCCCGCAGCCACCAGGTGGCGGCCGGGTCAAGCCGCGCCACCAGTCGGTATCTCTGTCGGGCAACACACGCTTCAACTCGCTGCGCTTCAGTGATCATAACATAGACGGGGTAGACTTTAAACCAGGGTTTCCCAAACTTTTTTGGCCGCGACCCTAAATAAAATCTTAACCCTACTCGGCGACCCTAAATGAGTGCACGCACATGCAATGGCAGTGCAATGCAATGGCTGAGGGTCGTCCGCGACCCTCAGAAAGGTCTTCGCGACCCTCAGAAAGGTCTTCGCGACCCTTAAAACGGTCGCGACCATGGGTTTGGGAAACCCTGCTTTAAACATTGTGACTGTAGACTGTACGGTACGGGGAGCATTTATAACATGCAGAATTCATAACGTCCAGAGTTCATAACGTCCAAAGCTCACAACGTCCAAGGATCATAACGTCCAACATGCTAAATAAAGTCCAAAACAGTCCAAAATGTATCGGATAGGGTGCGTTCATAACATCCGGAGTTCATAACTTCCAAGGATCACAACGTACAAAACTGGCTTCAGAGGGAGCGTTCATAACGTCCAGGGTTCATAACGTCCAATAACGTCCAAAAATAATTCCTCAGTTGTACGCTAGAGGAGCCAGCGAGGCCCTGACGGTGAAATAGTGCGGCTGTGTCTCCGTTTTCTATCAACAGGTGGCAGTGGCAAACGTGGCGTTCCGTCCACCCCTTCCCCTGCTGAAGCCTGCCTTCTCCATCGCACACCCCGGTGCATCCCATTTGGCATGTGTGTTATCTATCGCTGATAACCCACACCCCACCGATAAGCGCACCGGGGAAGCGTCTCTAGTCGCCGAACAGCTGGCCACAAAAAGGCCGCGGAATGGCCGGCCGGGTCCATGCAGAGGACCGGCCGCGTAGCCATTGTTACCAGGTTGATATGATGAGCAAATTTGAGCAGCCTTTTCCTCAGCCTAACCTCAATATTGTTCACGAAGATTATAAATAGAAGAGTATCTAGAACGGAGCCCTGTGGCACACCAATCATAATTATTCCATTCAGATTCATATCAATCGCATACTACCTTTTGTTTCCTTCCCCTTAACAATGTTTCAATCCAGTCAAGAACTTTTCCATATGCCCCGTGCTGCTGATGAATGAAGTAGGAGACTCTGTTTGGAAACCTGCATGTATAGTTCTATGGGGTTGAAAAGCGATGAAAACCATGATGACAAATGTTTTAACCACTAGGAACTGCATAGCTATATAAACACGGATATTTATTAATATATTTCAAGGCCGATCCGCTAGATGCCGATTGGTTATATATTTCATGAAGTCATGTCTGCGTTCCGACTGTGACGGCTAGGTAAAGCCGGATATAACGAGTGGTTTAACACGCGTACTGGAGGGGGGGCGAAATCCGTCCACCCCTCCTGTTTTTCGTACATAACTGCAGATATTACCGGTCCATATGCGCGATTTTCTGCGTACCTGCTTAGAAATCACCGTCGCGTCGTTTAAAGCAAGACAAATGGAAATTGGCCAACAATTTTTCGAGTTAGGGGCCGTTAAATTCAAAACATTTCCTAGCTCCAGACCACAAAAATCGGCGCTGATGCGCTTCCTGTATATCCGCAAAAGGGAAGTGTTCTTGGCAACACTAGCGACTTGTTTGATGTATATTGATATGCTATATAGTTTCAAGGTCATGTTAGGTCACCGAGGTCAAGTTAGGTCAAGTTCATGACAGGTTAATGAACCAAACTTGGTCAACTGGAATGTTGTCATAAATGCACTACTGTTTGTCATTTGTACTGTTTGTCATTGCGTTTCCATACTTTATTCATGTACTTCACTTCTTTCTTCGCGAAGCCGATTGCGCCGAGCTGCCGACGAAGCAGTCGGGCGGGCGGTCCGGTTCCGGTAACTGGAACAGGTAACTGACCTGATAAAGTGCTGCTATATAGGTGACCTGAGGTCAAATGATGTCGGGTCTGGCATCTGTATTGCATCATTAGTAATGTTCAAAACATCATTGTTGCCCATTTTGGAGCATTTAAACACAATCACAGCGATCCATAGCAATGACAAGCCAAGCTACGCAAAACAGGAAAGTTTTGACAAATGTGACCTCGTTTGACCTTGAAGATATTGACCTAAGGTGATCAAATTTGCACACAATAGAGTTCACTACCGAACCCATCCACTCTGCGAATTTCGTTCCTCCAGCTTTAATAGGAACCGAGATCGTAGGGGGGGGGGCGGATTCCGCCCCTCCCTCCAGTGCGCGTAATTTTCCGAGGCCCTCCAGGGCGCGTGTTAATAGGCGCGAAACGCGGATATTTATGGCATTATATTGAGAAAGACTATGCGAGATGATTGCCTGAGTGGCTGTTGGTGAATCAATTGATGGATATATTGGACTGATAACTATGGTGGATTCCTGACCTCGAACCAACCGCAATGACACATCACTGTAAACCGGAGGCGGAGGTCTCGGGATCTGCATGTCAATATCGCTGCCAGATGAATCGAGGATCGGCGGGGAAGGCAAAGTGATCACGACGGAACGTACTTATCACAACCAACCTGAATTGAAATAGCAACAGGAACGAAGAGAGAAATAGTGTTCTGCACCAGTATGTCGCAATACGTCCATGTGAAATCCAATTTAGCTCTTCTTGAGTGTGCTCTTCAAACCAAACCGAATGAAATTGGCCAAGACCGCCATATGTAATGGGCATATGGCGGATCACAACAAATCGACAATTGAAAGGGCCAAAATAACACTCAATGCTTTATATTTTGATCAAAATATTTGTGTGGGGTTATCTGATGCGCCGAATCCAGCTGTGCCATTTTTAGACAGATCAGGTCAACGGTCAAGGAGTTATAGCCTCGGGCATTTTTGAGATGTCACCTAACAAGGGTGTCTTTCCAGGTCTATAACTAAATGAAGAACAATCTGAATTGTGCAAAAGTATATATCGGTGAACTCACAATGACCCACTGTATCTTTTTACTATTTCCAAATTATCGTTTACGGGATATTTGAAATCGTGATATCGTGACCTTAGGTCACGTGACACATTTTGCCTTCCGGGACAGTCACAATGCGATTTAAAGAAGTGCAGAAAGGAAGTTCAATAGAATCTTTCGAAGTAAAAAGTAAAAAATACTGTTTTGCTCTTAAAACTCTACATATCCGTTTAAAATTAGGCTTCCATGATTGTTTTCGCACGCGTCTATCGTGACCTATATGAATATTTATTTAGAACGATATATTGCTGAAATACAAGGGTTTAGTCGTTCGAGACATGTGATGGGATGATAATGTTAGTCATCTGATCTTGAATATTATGTTGCACAAGTGTTCTAACTCGTCAGGTCAAAGGTCAAACAAAATGGCAGAAATGTCTCTAAACTGTGGTAGTAGATGACTTATGAGTTATACCTTACCATGAATTACAAGGAGAGAGAAGCATCCACAATATAGCAATCACACTCCGATAACCGAGAAACCATTTGCACAACTATTTATTACATCGCGAAAATAAAAAACTACGAACGCAGCGAAATAACAGGAAGGGCACAAACAAGGGGTGGCACTGTGTTTAGGTGCCCAGTGCTCACTGCTCACTCTCGCTGAACATGCTGTCTGTGAAGCGAGGAAATTTCTGATGGTGTCGGACGCAGTCAAGGTGAAAGCATAGCTATTTTATGAGTCGGATCAGATCAGCCCAGGGCCTATTTTAACATGTTAACTGGGGTGGAAGCTTCCACCCTAGTCGCCAAGATTTCCACCCCAGTCGTCGAGACTTTCCACCCCAGTGAGGGCCCATGCTGAAGGATCTTTCTGAGAACCTGGCTGCCTCAGAAGTCGTTGGAACCATCAGAAACCTACATTTTTTGTACTTGATCCGTACAATCAATGAGCCATCCAACGCTCACTGTGATATTTTTGTATCACTTTGATGTATTAAAGCACAGTACCTACACCATTGTGTATGCACTTACACTCGCAACGCTGTAGATACCCGTAAGTTTTGCACGGTACCACGCCGAGCCTCGCCGAGGATGGTATTTTATTGCAAAATCCTTCGCGAGGAGGTGCGTAATAAAAACAAGCGCATGCCTCTCAAATTCATCCGTGCGGCGTGCCGCTGTGATGCTGCGAGTGAATTATCTGCGCGCCCTATGCTCATTCATTTGTGTTGCCGGTGCCGCCAGAGAGGTGTCGGTGGCTGCTAGTTGCTACGTTTGCTGTGGAATCAAATACAGCAGCGAAAGTAGTGTGTGGAAGTTTCCAGTGAAATTATTTCACTTACAAGTTACATAAAGACTGCATATACAAGTACTAACAATGGAAGGATCGGGGCCCGTTAAAAAGAAACGTAAGACGTCAGGGGCGCAGGTCCAAAAACAGTGGGAGTCGGCAGCCCGGTCTTGTTCTACTCCATCAATCCTTCAATTTTTCAAGTAAGTACCAGTCGACGATGCCCTGGGTCTAGCAAATAAGTTCACAGTCCAGTTCTGCGGGGGAGGGGATCCAAGATAATTCTCAACATTCGGGACAAATTCGCCCTGTGGCGCCTGAAAGCTACCGGTAACATTGGGCAAGTACCTAAGTATTTCGTTCATGAAATGACTATACTGACACAAAATTAAAATCATTTCCTTCACTGCACTGAAATACAAAGCAAATGTCATGGATCTCTCACATTTCGTTGATCGCTAATTGACTCGTTTGTAGGCCTGCATCCTCCGGCTCCCAGCAGCCGTCAGCCTCTGCCCGTCCTGCTGGTGACGGCTCCCAGCAGCCGTCAGCCTCTGTCCGTCCTGCTGGTGACGGCTCCCAGCAGCCGTCAGCCTCTGCCCGTCCTGCTGGTGACGGCTCCCAGCAGCCGTCAGCCTCTGTCCGTCCTGCTGGTGACGGCTCCCAGCAGCCGTCAGCCTCTGCCCGTCCTGCTGGTGACGGCTCCACGCCCGCTCTCAGTCACTGTACTGGTAAGTACACACCTATATACCATATAACTGTACCGTTGCGGCGCTCTTAAACCAAAAGCATAATCATCATAAGCAAGGGTGTCGCCACGAGGCGGAAACAGGTCAGGGGAGGTGAAGGATTTTTGAAGTCAATTCTTTCTATGCAACGCCCATAGGCTTAATGCTTAAAATCCGAAAACCTGGGAGGGGCCGGGGGCTGTGGCTACGCCCATACATACAACAATGTTATCGGTAGTCGGTTCCATATCATAACAATAAGTAACACTAAGATAAATGTTTAATGTGAGGGGATGCTGTTTGCCGCCTGATAGCCTGACATGGGCACCTACATATTTTTTTCTTCAAAGTATTCAAAATACGAAAATAATTAATTGCGGACTTGTGCTGACCTGCTGATTGTAGGTGCGACATATAAGGTCAATGGTTTTCGTATCTTAGGTACCTACCTACTTATAGCACAAAAATGCCCAACATACCTATTTATAACGTAAATTATCCTCCATAAATTAAGAGTTTGGCTAGTTCCGCAAAAACTGTCATTGATCTATCTCCTGCAGGATCGAACTGGTACAAAGGGTACAAACTCGACCTGCAATGGCTGATATCCAACTGCAAGTCACTGCGAAGGGAGAGCAGAAGGGGACCAAACGGCGGTAAAAACAGGGCTTACATCGTTTGTGAGGTTTGTCAAAGCCAGCAGGATGCGGCAAACAAAGCGTCTGCCAACGGAGTCGTCGGTGCGGCCTCAGGCATGCTTGCAGAAGGTGTGGAGAAACTCCGCCGTGTTGTGGACCACCTTCTTGGTCGTCCTCACCACGCAGCTGCTGAGGCTCAGAAGCTGGAAGAGATGTGGAACAGACAAACCGACAAACACCCGTGGCTCAGCATCATCAAGCGGCACAAGTCAACCACCATAGAGACCCTCATTAAGCTGGCTGTAGACGTGTACAGCGATTCCATGATCGAGACTCCGTCGGCGTGGTCATGGCCGTGTCGTTCGCTGGCCACAATGCACAGTAGTCGGCTCCTGTCCGCCATGTCAGACCATGGGTGGGAGTGGGAGTTCACACCCACAACTCCCTCTGGAACAGAGCTACACTACCTCTATCCAGCCGTGTACCGGGATATGCTAGAGTCAGTTGCAGCTGTGGAGGCAGAAAAGCTAGCAGACACCATCAACGCAGGCATCTGTTTCAGTATCCAGGTGGATGGAAGCGTGGATCGGATGCAGCTGGACACCAAGTTCGTCACGGCCCGCACAGTCTCAGAGAACGGCAGGCTCACCTCTCTTTCTAGGCGTAGTCGAGTCTGAGAGCGGGGGTGCAGAGGGCTTGCTGGAAGCCACTACGCTCGCCCTGAACCATGCCAAGGCGGATACCGAAAAGCTGGTCGGCATAACGACAGATGGGGAAGCCGCCAACACTGGCCGGTCCAGTGGCCTCTGGAAACGCCTGGAAGACCATGTCAAGCACAAGCTGCTGGTGATGTGGTGTGTCTGCCACCACTCCGATCTGACTGTTGAGAGCACTGAAAACTCTGTCCCGGAGCTTCGGCTGTGGAAGTCTGACTTGCTGAGCGTGGCCACATACTTTCTTGCTTGCTTGCTCATCGAAGTCCAGGACGAAGATGCTAAAGAAAGCGGGAGCAAAGTATGCATTTCCAGCATACTTCGAGGTGCGGTTCGCTGAGCATTTTCTCAGTCTGGTCAACGCCGTGCTGGCAAACCTTCCAGCGTGTCGAGAAGTTTGGAGAGAAATCGCTGCCTCGCAAGAGAAGAAAGCCAAGTCGGAGGCACGAGGGTACCTGGCGAAGTGGGAGGACGGAGGGAGATCCCACTACCTGACTGCGGTCATGGCGGACGCGATGACGTCAGTCCGCCATCTGCAGAAGCACCTTCAGCAGGACAGCCTGACAATCCCCGACGTCTTGGAAGCACGTGATGGAACGAAAAACTATCTGGAGCTGATGGAGGCCGCTCCCGTGCCAGGTGGCAAAGAGGAGGCTCTCTTGGCGTCTACCGCGGGAGAAGCCGGGACCAGCCAGACCGACGGGGAAGACAAAGGTCATCGGAACCTAAAAACAAGTACGTGACAACCTCGAACCGATCTATAGCAGCAGTTCGCACAGAGATCGTGGCAGCAACCAAAAACTTCCTGTGTGAGCGACTCAACATTGACCAAGAGGAACAAGTAAAAGTGCTGATGACGCTCCTCACAGCCGAGTCCGTGACGGAGTTTATAAAGGAAGGTCGAGGCCTGGTGTCGATGCTGTTCGGAGAAGAAGCTGTGGCCGAATTCGCAGTCGCTGTGGCTGACAACTGGCGACGCATGTGTGGCGCTCGTGATGGCTGTGTGTCGAACGGGGCAAAGCTGCAAGCTATGGTGGCTACCAGCTCCGGTGTCTGCCAGAAACTCCTGGCTGCATTCATGTGTCTCACCCCTCACAGCATGGGAACTGAACGAGCCGTATCACACTATAACCAGATAAAGTCAAGTCATCGTCTCAACACTATGATGGACACGGTTATCGGCCGTATGCGTGTGTCAATGAATGGAACAGGAGTTGGCCGCTATGACCCGAGACCTGCCGTCGCTCACTTCCTGCAGAAGAAAGAACGCCGTTGGGGAAACCCGACGCCTGAAGTGTACATGAAGCAGGAGTTCGCAAAGGGCTTCTATCGCTCTGGGGCCGTGTGAAGTAGAGCTGCAGAGATGTGTGCTTGCCACCGCTCCGATCGGCTTGCTGTTCGGCATCCTATCGGCATTGTGTCGATTCATATACTTTTCAGTGGGCCCTCGCCTCCCCTCCCGGACAGTCCCCCCCCCCCCCCCCCCCCCCCACCGCCAAAAAAAAAAAATTATAAAAATATCAAAATAAAAATAAATATCAAATTTTGGTAGATCGAAAATAAAGTGGCCTAAATCCGTGGAGAAAATTGAAAATGGGGGTAGGATGGGTTCAGCTGGGGCCGCAAGTACGTCCCCCAACCTCAGACTTGTGGCGGACCACATATGTTCCACCCCAGTGAAATTCTCTTAAACTTTCTTAAAATTCTGCATGTGGATCAGCCGAATGTGTTTCGGCAAGACCGACCGTGTCACGGTGCGACAGGTTGATGGAACCAAAAGTGGAGTTCAGAAAAGGCTTGCTTTGGAAAATTTGTGTGAGATATATGATATATACCAGCAAAACTCTGAAAACCCTCGCACCGGCTTCTTAACCTTTGCCGCCCTTCATCCGAAGCATTGCGTCTTGGCAGGCAGCAGTGGGACGCACTCGGTGTGCATGTGCAATTATCATTAAAACCGACAACTACTCATATCCGCTCTCGGCCTTCCCGGTCTCAAATACCGCAACATGCTCGATCACGCTGTATTTGGCATGCATGTGTATGTGACACATTGAAAACCGTGATTGCATGATGCACAACAGTGAGGACTGCCGTGGTGAAGCCGGGGTGATGAACTTTCTAAGGATTCTCCTCGTGGACAAATCAGGAGAAGAGAGGGAAGGTGATTTAGCCCCAGATGATGACATGGATAATTATATTAGGTACAAACAATGGATGAGCACGCATCGCTGTACACTCGCAGAAATAGTTTACACCAAAGAGGGAAGCATGCGATATTTCAGCCGCAAACCGTGAAGCTGATCGAACACCACTTTGTGGCTGACAAACAAGTCCAGCACTTCACCTCCGCAAAGGCTATTGCGAAGGAGGGCGAAGTGATTGCCTAGTACGATTTCGCCGAAAAGTATTCATTTGTGGTGCAGGATGTAGCTCAGGGCTTTCACTGGGATTCGTCCCTGTGTACAGGGCACCCGTTTGTAGTGTACTGGCGTGAAGACGAGGTACTGTGCCATCAGAGCTACTGCTGTATCTCTGACGGCACAAAACACAACACTGACATGATGCATGCGTTCCTGCAACGGCTTATCCCAGAAATTCGGACCGCAGTACCAGACCTCCAAAATATGTATTTCACACACAGCAGTATAAGAATAAACATGACTTCGTTAATGTGTGTCACCATCAGGCAGACTTTGAAGT